>JASDQU010880898.1:24519-48286 GCA_032191745.1 Picea mariana
TGGCCTTACTTTGTTGTTACAACAATCATTTATAGTCACAATCATCGTGACACTTGTCTAAATACTCTCAATTTTGTCCTTAGTATGGACATATGAAATGAAAACACTATCAGTCAACCTTTCTGAATTGTAAGCATACTTCAAAGGTTGCAGGTTTCAAGTTATCCCTGTTGTGACTAACATGTTTGATGCAAATTCCCATTATAGATTATGGATTGATTATTGTCAATCAAACTGGAATATATGGCCTTCTAATCTTTGACTTGTATACCAAAGCATGAGATACAATAATAAGCATGTTCATAATTGCATGCATCATCCCTACTGCTTCTTAACTGATCCGGTATGAATATTTGTGAATCAATGAAACAATACAGATTGGTTACATACTTGACCTTGCAATCAAGGGTTCCTAGTATTGTTACAATCACCTCAAAAAATGTTGTAGTTAGCATCAATTTCTTTATTGGTTGCAAGTATATGGATGCCATAGTTCATATTCCTTTGTTGCTATGTATATGCTTGCAGGTTGTCTTTAAAATACCAAGAGCTTGAAAAAAATGAAGTATCCTTCATACAATGATTGTCTTGAACATGATGTGTATGCAACTTTTGGGAAAGGTTATTCAAAAGAACCCAAACATTCTTACTCCTTAACAGGTCTCTTAAGTTTACCTCAAATCTGCAATTTGATTTTGATGAACAGTCTTTAATATGGTTTGGTCTCCTTCACAATTAAGGACTATCCTTGAAATAACTTAGTTTGCATACATGGATACTTAGGCTTATTGTAATCGGGGTTTTGTTCAAGCCTTAAGAAAGTATCCTTGAACTAGGTCTGTGGTGAGGTTCCTAGACCTCTTGCCTAATTCTAAGACTCCATTCATATTTCAAAGGGATGGTGTATTCCTTCTTTAAGCCTTTGGTACTACAAAAGATTTTGAGGCAGTTCTTTGTAGGCTTGATTTGATTGTGGCAGCCTTGGAGTGAGCTTGGTCTATTTCCATATTAGTGAAATGGTACTCAACCCTCTTCTTCCTCAAGTGACCTTAAGTTGCTCAATGAGCTTGAAAAGGTTTTCCACAATTTCCCGGTTCATTCTAATGTGTCATGGAAAATTTTCTGTCCTACTCTAATACCATGTTAGTTTTTCAAGTGTTGTTGAAGATATTGACAATTATTAACTTTTTATACAAAAATCATATTCAGTAGAAACAACAAGATCTCATAAATCTAACCATGCATAAGAGACACAAGATATACCCTGGGAAAACCCCGAACTCAAGGGAAAAACACATCAAACTTCTCTCTAGAAGAAATTCATCAATTCAATATACAAGAGCACATATCAACACTTAACTTATGGTTGAGAAGGAGATACAATGGCTTGCTAGGAAAGCTACCAAAATTATCCCAAATGTCTACCCTTGGATATGCCCTTCTTTTGCACTTGGATCTGCACTTCTTTTGCACCATGAAAACTATCTACAAGATATACTCAGGTCTGCTGCCAATACTATCCACAAGAAGAACTTGGGTCTATTTCCAGGTCTGTCCACAAAGGAGACTCTGGTATGCTGCCAAGACTGTCACGATTATGCTCCAGAAAAATCCTCAGACATGCCCCCAAAAACCAACCTCGGACCTGCTGTCAAAGTGCCTCGGAAATAACTCAAAAGTGGCTCGGACTTGCTCCAAATGAAGGTTCGTACTTGCAACTTGTATGCTGCCTTAGACATCAGATTAGGCCAAGTTGGTGTATGTTGAATGAGGTGTGGCTCCCCTCTTTTTATAATGATTCATTCGCTCAAGTTAGGGCTGACCTATACTAGGTTAGCGTCAACCTCATAATTTGTAATTATATTTCTTTTATAATGTTTCGAATGGGGCCGACTTGTACAACTGCCACATTACTATTTGCATTTCACTTTTGCAATATTTCTTCATGATTTTCTTAGGGCCGACTTGTCCTTTTCTTGTTGCTTGGGCGTCCTTTGGTCTTCTTGGTGGTCATTTTGTTCTTGTCATGGAGAATGGTGACTACAGTTTCCAATTTCTAACAGTGGGTACGACGACGACAAAGGGGGAATGGATGGCGCTAGAGATGGTTTTCTCGGACCATTTTTTGTACATTTTAAGTAATACCAACATCTGTGCTGAGGCAATGTGTGTTTCAACTTCAAAAGTATAATTTTCTTTTTCGAAAAGTTTCAACTTTCGAGATATGCCTACGAACATTGATCGTGTACCCTCCATTACCTACTAGCTTGCGGGTCACACCTCCTATTGGAGGTGGCCATATTTTGGGGGAATTGGAATCATTTTGAGGAAATCATCATATGGGAGTTGATGAAGAAAAAGGAGGTGGAGGTGGGAGGGTCCATGGCATCTTCTTCATCGTCATCATCATGGGAGGAGATTGTAAGAATGCCTTCAACTGATCGCCAACTTGTTAATTTGATTTCCAGAGTTGAAGACCGTATACCATTCACCAGCCCAGTCAAACGATTTGTGCAATGTGTGGGAGTTGGGGATCATGCCTGCTTTATAATGAACACTAAAATGCGGGTAATAAAGGTAATTGTTTATAGTTTAAGTGAAAATATATGGAGTTGGATTCTCGAAGCTCCTGAATATGGGGACATAGAATTGGACATATGTAATTCCCAAATTACAGCTTTTGAACCAAGGCTTGACATGAAGCCCCGATCATCAATCATGGTATGCATGCATTTACCTTTCTCATCATTCCCTTGAACATTTTAAACATTATTTCTTATCTAAAAAAAGGAAATCAAAACGTTTCGTACTCAAGATGTCTCTATGCTCACGCTTTTTGTGCACTCTAATGACTATACTCACGTACATGAAATTAGGGTTATTCACTCCTCTCTAGCTCCTATCTAGAAACCATACAAATGCTCATGTTTTTTTTGGTGCACTCAAATGACCATGCTCACGTAAATGAGATCAGGGTTATTTACTCCTCTCTAGCTCATGTCTAGAAAACATAACAATGCTTATGTTTTTTGTGCACTCTAATGACTATGCTCCCATACATGAGATCAAGGTTATTCGCTCCTCTCTAGCTCTTGTCTAGAAAACATACCATGAGCATATACAGATTTCCTACAGACCCTATGATCACCAAAGATGTTTGTTCTCTAGTGAACAAGCCTACTAAAACATCATGGACCACAACCCTAATAAATTTCATGGACTGCTGGTCAATAAGGGACAATAGTGTTGTACTATCTAACAAACTTACAATCCCCCTAAAAATGTTACATATCCTCTTTCATGCCACATAAACGGTAAATTCCATTGCTAATACTAGTTAGTACATGTCCTCTCTTCAAGGCACACAAAGGCAAACTAATTGGCTTTAGTCTTCACCACCTTCTACCCTTTTGAGTGGTTTAATGTGATCCTTTTGGGGACAATAATTTGGGGAGTGGCTTGGGTCACAAAGACCATTATGAGCAGACTCATAAACAAAGACCATTATGAGTAGACTCATAAACAAATAGACCATGATAATTGGAAGAATTGGTCTTGTAATCAATTCAATCCTCGTCCATGTAATACATAGTCACAATATAGCTTCCCAACCACCCCCCTTGGCACGTCACAAAAAAAACCTTGGTCGAAACATAGGTGCCCAATAAATAATGAGTTGTGTAAACCTTGGACTTTGCAAATTGAAAATCAACCCACCCAAAAAAAAATGGAAAAAGAAACTAATGTGCAAATATTTCCCATGATTCAAAACTTCAAATTTCCAAATAGAAACCTTGTTCAGTTTGTTGCAACGACGGAGCCTGCACCATGCAATTTTGCCAACATTTTTACTACAAAATCAAGAAGATTGCTCTTACCTGTGCGCCTCTAAGAAACACAGATTCCCCCCTTGAAAAAACGTTCAGAACTGGATAAGGTAATGTGTTCTTGCAAAATGAATGTCTTAAAAAAATTGAATTTATCAAATTATTAAGTCAATCCTCTACTTATTAATTCATTCTTTTAAAAACTAAATATAAATTATTATTTTGATGAATTATGATCAATTTATTAAACATAAAAAAACCTTTTAAATAAAGGTAAAATAAATTAATATAAACCCACTTTAAAAAAAAATTATATTTTATATATATATATATATATATTTTTTTTTTTAATTTTAAAAAACACTTTTTAATTTTCATTTAAAAAAACATTTTTTTTTTAATTTAAAAAATACTTTTTTATTTTATTTAAAAAACACTTTTTTATTTTATTTAAAAAAAAAACACCTTTTTATTTTATTTAAAAAAATATTTTTTTATTTTTATTTTGGAGATCATGGTTCAACTCTTTTATTTTTTAAATTCTTGTTCCGTGATTCTGATTACTTTTTAAAAATACCAAAATACTCTTTAATTTTAGAAATCATCGTTCAAATTTTTTATTTTAAAATTTTCTTTAATTTTAGAAATCATCGTTCAAATTTTTTATTTAAATTTTTTTTTTCCGCATTTAAGATTACTTAAAAATATCTTTTAATTTCTTTAAAAAGTATTTTAAATATATAATAATGTAGATATTTGACACTTGAATTTAAAATTAATGTGAATATATGCACAAAATATCCAAACGCCTACCTGTAATCCTCTTTTCTCCAATGATTTCTCGACCTCCACAACAATATATTGACACCCGTTTGTCAATAGTTATCACCGCTGCAACAACAATTCATAATTTGATAAGTTGGTTTGTGTAATATATATGCCTCCTAAAAATTTATAATCAAAATGAGTATGAAAGCCGAGAGTGGATTAATTAGTGAGTGTTTTACTAATGCATTGAGGTTATAAAAACTATATAATTTTTTTAGAAATTTAAATATTTTTACAAAACAATCACCAAACATTTTACATTTTAATTACATCAAATATTTTAAGATTTTTTTTACATATTAAGATTGTCCATGCTTCTACATTTTAATATAAATTTTCATCTTTCAAATTATCCCCCTATCCTCCTTTTCACTCTCTATTATGTCATTTTCACTTAGCTTACCCACCTCATTATCAACCTCACATCCTCAAGAGCTGGAAAACTCTATTATGTCCTTTTCATTTAGCTTACCCACCTCATTATCAACCTCACATTCGAGTTGGCAAACTCGGTATAATCAATGCAGGTTTACAGTTCTCAATGCGTTATCATTAATGTTGATTCTTGGGAACCTAAAAAGTAAACCTTTCTTTTAAGTAGGTAGAGTTGGCGAAGTAAATAGGGGCATCGATTCGAAGAATGAGAAATGCAGGGATTCTGGTGGCTTCGGTGTATTGTTCGACGTTTCTATAATAATTAGTTCCTAGAATCTTGCCCTGAAGGGAAGTGTGACACCTCGTTACATGCAACAATATTTTGAACACAGAGATGTCGACCTAATAGAATGAAAACAAAAATATTTAGGACTCAAATAATTTAATTTCATGCAATTTTTGATAAATAGAAGAAATAAAGTATGATAATATAAATATGTTACCACAATAATAAGGCCCATTTGCATGTAATCGTCATATATTGTCTTGTTCCAGGCAGGTCTAACATTGTTTTGCAGGTACATAACCTTGACAACCTTTCATCAACTCATAAGACATTTTCTCAAGCCTCATTTCCACCCTTGACATTGACCTATAGGAGTACTCTTCGAGCTCCTTCCCTCTCCCATTCCAATCCACTTAGGGTCAACCATGAAGCCTCCTTTCTGTTGGACTTGTCCTTGACTAAAACAAGGGGGACATCTATTGATGTGACAATGATAAGTGTTCCGAGTTGTGCACACATTTGGTGTTTGGGTTGGGCTTTGCCCAAACTACAAACTGTGCGATAACATTAAGTAATAGCTTACTTTGCATGACTCAAGGACTAATATCTCTTATGAACATTGCTTTACCTTGTCTTATATTCTGCTTTGATTTGGATGGCCCTGACATGGTTCTTTGAGGAATGCCCTAGGCTTTCACTCGGGACATTGTGCCCTTATTACAGAACTTTGGCACGTGTGATGCAAAGCACTAAGTCATCTAGTGACTTGCCACCTTCCGACATGAGCTCTCACATCTTCAAATCCTTGTACAATGGACAAATGGGTTTGGTTTGTGCAGATTTGGTCATGATGGCACATAGATGGGTCAAAATCCCACAGGTTGGGCAGTGTACCCCAGGGATCATGTCTCACTAGGATTGAGGATGTTACAGTAGTTGACAGTCGAACACCATGGAGATACGAGATGCAACTCCTTCCACCTTGGACGCAGTGCCCTAGACCCTTGACATTGGCCTCGTTCTAATGATCACATCACCTTCTAGGTTTTTATGATGATGGGGTTTGATGCCACTTGGGGTACCATTGATGATTTGGCATGAATATGGATGAGAAGAAACACCATTTTCTATCACTACACATTGAGATGTTGCCATTTGGCCTTGGGAGGCCCTCCTCTAGCCTTGGGAGGCTTAACGTCACCACACGTGTGGAATTTATGATGTCTTATTTGCATTTTATCATTTTGTAGAGACTACTTGAGGGGTCGGCCCCACTTATTATTTTCATTTGACTTATTTTGTGAAAAAAACACTAGGTTTTTCCTCATATAAAGAGGCTAGTGCTAGGATCATCATTCATCATCACATTTCCTCACTCATTAGTGGGGTAGCAGTTCTAAATTTTTTGCTAGTTTAGCCTCTTTGGCTCTTTCTCTCTCATGTGCTAGCCTTGGAGGAAGTTCTTTGTGGATGTGTTTCTCTTTTGAATGATGAATTTCCGCAATTAGGGTTTTGGTGTTGATGCTACTTGGAAGAAGTAAGTAATTTTCTGCAATTATATGCTTTTTGTTAATGTTAAAGGTTAAATTGCTATCTTGTTGCATGTATCCTTGTTTTGTTGAAACCCTAAGAGGAAGACATAACTGTTTATTTTCCTCAAAAAGTATTTATTGTTCCAATTTATGAAGCATCCTTTCTAGGGTTAAAATCCTAAGGCCCAAAAGTGCTTGCACTTTAGAGTTTTAACCTTAGACTTTGATCCTTGACCTAAGTGAAGCTAGAAGAAGGGAAAAATGACACCTAGGGCCCAAGTGTGTTTGCACCCTAGGTGCCTCTTTCCTTAAATCATAATACCTAAGGCCCAAGTGTGTTTGCACCTTAGGGTTTAGGCTTTATCTTTCTTGTTTCATCTAGATAAATATAGACTTCCTCCTGTCCTCTGATTTGGATGTGGCCCTCTGTTAAATCTATTCCATAATTTTCCTTTCGACCCACTATAAAGTTGTTAGAATGAAGCACGTGGACTAAGGTTGATTGCGCAAAACTATGAAAGAGATATTTTGTGTGGCGAGTGATTATTGCTAGGGTGCATCATAGGGTGTTTATGATAAGGGAAGAGTCCCAACCATTGTGATGTTACCTAAAGTGATTTTGGAAAGTGACTTTAGGCCTTGTAATGCTGCAAGATTTTTGGCTTCATTGTTTGTTGCAATTTCGAGGCCCCATGTGAAGCTTGATGCTTAATGTTTGACAAGGTCCATGATGACTCCCCTATCTATTTTGGTGCTTGGAAAATCTCTTAAACTATTAAAAACCAAAGAGAATTTGAATTTTTGTATTTTTTCGAATTCCAGTAAGAGTGAATTTTTTAAAAACATTTTGAATAATCCTTATTAAACATGGACTAATTCCAAATTTGATAATTATATAAAACTATTAAAAACAAATTCAAAGAAATAAAAACTTACAATACTCAGGCCTACCAACCTAGTCTTTCTTGATATAATCTCAAGACCCCGACCTACAACAACATCAACCTTTGTAGACAAAACCTGACCACTTGAAATAAATAACTGGTGCTATGTAAGGGGGTAGACTTCCATTCCCGCTAGCTGCCTCTAGGTATTGAGATGATAACCAGTTTCCTTACATTTGAGGAAGACGAGCTCTTAGCCAATTAGAAGCAAATTTAGGTCATACTCTAGGACCAATGAGGTGGTTTCAACGTTGATATGTATCTAGAAGAAAGCCAATATCCCATGCTAGTCCTCGTTGAGGCTCTAGAAAAGGGGTGATGTGCTTTCTTCAAGCAACTTGTGTTAGCCCCATACATGAAGCTAAGATATTGAACCTCAATTGCAATATAAAATTATTAATACTAATAAATAAAAATGGTGTAAGTTTATTAATACCAATTAAAAAAAATATGACAACAATAATAAACCCTTTTGATAATAAAATGGAGAATACCATCACTTATCTTTTGAAGGTATCAAACCTATCATAACTTGGTTGTCAAGCAACAGTGAGGATAGCCATCACTAGTTATTGTGTGTAAGCACAAACTAACTCATCACCTCTATTAAAGGAAAAACACGCCACCTAAAATACCAACACTTTATCTCTAAAATCACATAATCCAATTTCCCAATTACTACCAACAATTTACATAGCATCATGTCACCAGATTTTCCAATGACTAGCTAGGCATTAGGGGTAACATCAAGAGTGAATATGACATGAATATGCTACATGACTACCAAGAGTGGCTTGGGTTGATTAAAAAACCATGTACAACTAGCATACACCTTAAATAGGCAAATGGAAATGCCAAAGTAGTTTAAAGGAGGTTTTCATATCATTATTGTTTATTGGAACCATAAAGATATTGTCATTAAAATTTATCGTATTTGAGAGTTAGTCCATTGTTTTGATGATGACCTTCTACCATGACTCTCAAATTGGTGAAAGAGTTGTGTGTTTTGAAAAGAGAGGGAGTAAATACTCAAAGGCTCAATGACTCAACACAATTTAGAAGCATAGCTATATATATACATGTATGTAAAATTTTAGAGATTGCAATTGATATAGACATATTAAGAAAAAACATAGAAGTGTTTATAAGAAGGAATGAAGGATAAAATAAATGTTTTTTGTGACCATATGTGTGTGTACAAATAGCCATGGCATCATGGTATGGGACTAAGACAAATACTTGTTTTTTCATTAATAGCACATAGCATGATAATGTGTTTTCAATATATTATGAGAGAGGTTGTAAATGGACATCATCATAAGCATTCAAAGAAATGAGAGGAATCCATGACATGCAATACATAGTCATGAAGTACATTCATATATGGAGTACATAGTCATGGAAAAGGTATATGGAATAAGTTTATTGATCGAAAAGAATTAAAAGTTGTAAAATTGGAAAATCATTCGAGAGTCTTCTTTTTTTCTCATTGTGGCATATGCAGTGTCCTTCATTTTTTCATAACATTTAAACGAGAAGGAGGGTAATATGTGCAGTCCTAAGAATGATGTGATGCATGATATCACTATGAGGGTTAAGCCTTTTCGTTCAACCTTTCCAATGTTTACAGTTTCCTTGGAAAATGTTAAACTTTGGGATTTGTGTATAATCAAGGCCCTTGCCATCAAGATTTTGAAGGATTTTTTAGTCTGTCGAAAGAGAGAAGAAGATAAGAAAAAGAAGAAGAGAAAGAGAGAAGAAGATAATGAAGGAGAAGAAGAGAAAGAGGGAAAAGAGAAGGAGAAAAATAGAAAAGTTTACAAAAAAATACAAGTCTTGTAACATCCCCACAATAATCTCCAGTTTAATTAACACTTAATGTAGATATAATATGTGGCTACAACCAAGTGATGTGTATGTGAAATGTATTTATGAATTTTAATAATAAAATGAGATGCTAGTTTCCAAGGGGACATGGATGGAGATGGGGGACAAATTAATCCACAAGAGAGGGGAGGGTCTAGGAGAATGTCTAAGAGAGAGCTCCAAAGGGGAATTACCCATATCTATTAATTCCACCCACATTCTTGAATTTTATTATTATTATGTATTAAACTTATATTTTTTATTGAGTGTCCCCAAAGCCAATCATTAAATGTATGTAAGAGGGTGGGTGTGAGGAGTCACATCCCATAGTTATTGGGAGCATGGGGGTTGAGTACAATCATCTTGGGGAAGTGTGTGAGTCAAGCACACAAGCCAAAGGAGAGGAAATTCATATGGGTAGTTACAACAGTTTTAGACAATCAATGTTTCTGCATGAACAACAAATAGAGAGAAAGAAAGAGAGCCGGGAACTGGAGAAGCCATGGAGGATGAATTTTGGAGCATGTTCGAGCATATTTGGATCTAGAAACTGAAGAGCCAGGTTATCAGGCCTAAAGAGTGAAATTTTGTGTGAGTTGCACTGAAACAACAAGTATTTTTTGTAGATTCTAGTAGTTCTTTCTAGTAGTGAGTTCCCTTGAATTTATCGGCTAATGGATTCCTAGTTACTTGTGTCAGAGAGACCCTAATAAACAAATGGGACGCATCAGGGACTAAGATCAATGAAGGGGTACATTCCTTGGGTTGGGCAGGTTGAGAGGAAGACAAATGATGGAAAATCATGATAGTTATAGGATAACATCAGTGGGTTAAGGGATTTCTGAGTTGTGAGTGGACAATGAGAGACTGCCCTCTTTTGTGGACTACTAGCCTCAGATCAGGGTTGACCTGCTGTTGATATTTGGAACAACAAGTCTACGGTTGGGTGGAACGTCTGTCTCAAGCAGTTGGTTGCACAACTGAATTAAAAATAAGTATTTTATTTGTTTATGTGTTTCTTTTATGAGTTAAATTGATGTACATGAACTCTATGTATAAGATTGATTTATATGTTGTTGTGTGAGTCATTTGTTGCATTCATGTTTATTTTAGAATAATGTAGATGCATTAATTGAATGGTATCAGACAATAGTTAAATTTGGTTTTAATTTATAGTTGGAAGCTATAGGAAATTAGTTAGCAGAAAAATTTCATTTTTACAAGTATTTTGCATGTAACGGACCTCAGTTGGGCTGGGGGATGTTAGAAGTATGGAGCCAAAACTTTTTTTGGCCATAACATGAGAATTTCAACTTAGATTCAAATGAAATTTAAGGGGTATGTCCGCAATTATTAGGACTACAATAGTGCTAGTGAGGACCACAAGTTAATTCTGCTTCCATTTCCCCAAAAAGGTGAATTAATGACTTTTGAAGATCTGGGTCGTGCTTAGTAACCCGAGACTGGAAAACAAATTTTATAGGGAATCCAAAAAGCAGGCATGAAGATACCCATTTGGGATCTTTTAAAAATTCAAAAGGAGTTGGAGTGGAGGTGCCTAAAAAAGGAAAAATCCATTATTCCCAGGCACTTTGTTGGGGATTTTTGAAATATCCAAATGAGGAAAAGGCCCCCCAGATCAACGATTTAGAAAATTTTATTTAGTCGAAATTTCACCTACTCATCAATCTGGACAACTTTTCCCTATTTAGGAGATAGCCATTTTTAGCTAAAAATTCTAAGTTTGGAGGAAAAGAAAAAGGACAAAATTGTCAAATCTAGATTGATGCAAAGGTTGGATGGAGTATCAAATCCTAAATATGAGAGTTGTTGTGTGTTCAAAATAATAAATCCTACTGACACCAAATATAGAAGTTTTTTATTGATTCCTGACATATTTTCTATTACATATGGCAAAAGTTATTCTTTGATATTAATTGTACCAGTGAAACAAGTGCAAAAAAAGGGGTGAAACTATCGATTTCAGAGAGCTATAACTTTTCGCTCAGAACTCAAAATTAGGCATAAGTACAGCCATTGAAAAATTGATCCAAAGGAAAACATGACATAAGTATTAAGCTCTCCGAGGAAGCATAAATGTTTTTCATAAAACTGCAATAAAAAGGGCAATTGGACTTTGTGGACCATGCAATTTCTCAATATGAAAGTTTTTCAAAACAATGTCAATTTTGGAAAAACATTTCTAGATGATAGAGGTATATGCCAATGTTGATTTTTGGGTAAGGAAGAGTGTAGATGCTCCTGATGATGACTATGTAGTGGTTTAGAGGCACTTTTGGAAGTGCAATAACCTTGCAATAAAGAGGGACTAAGTTTTTAATAACAAAGTAATTGTTGATGAACATGGGAACATTCAAGGATAGAGTATTATGTCAAGGGCATATTGGGAAGAAGATCATATGTCATGAATAAAGACTATGTGGGTCTGTTGCAGATTTTAATGCCAGGGTCCAATGAACATGGAAGTTGGGTAGAGTTTGTAGAGTTGGCTAAGATAATAAAGAGCTACAGAGGGAAGTGCAGATCTTTAGAGTAGGAAATAAAAGGTTGGTAATGGATCTGGAATAGTATATCCAAAATTAATATTCAATTGCTACAAATTCTAAATGACTTGCAAACACATATCAACATAGATTCTCACATGAAACATGAATCCAGTAGGTTAAGGATGTCTCTAGTAGGCACAGGTAGATAAGGAAGACTCCTTCACCTTGAATGTAAAATTCTATTGATGGCAACAAATCTTGCTAGAAAAGAGGGAAATAATCTCATGAGGTGATGAGTGACTCATGAGATGGGTGAGTCATGTCTATGTGAGAACATAGGAATGCCTTGAAAATAGTTGCAAACCATAAACCAACAACTTATACCTGAAATTATTCAGAGCAATGCATCCACTTATAAATCATAGTTTGCAGTGGAAGCAAGATATAGGTGCAAGGAATTAAGTGGCTTAAAAAATGAAGGTTCATTCATTTTAAAGGTGACAATGGAGAATTAAAGCAGTGAGTGGTTATTAGATTGTAGTGGTAATGTTCAGTTGAAGTATTGCTTGTACAACATTAGGAATACTTAAAGGTTCAACCAAAATAAATTTGGGGCATGATTGTCTAAGGGGAAGTAGTTGCCAATATGACATATTGGATGGAATTTCAAAAAGGACAAGTTGGACTCGGATGGAAGGTGCTCAACAAGAAGAAACATGGCACGAATGAGCATAATGAGGGCACACAGGGCAGCCATAATCTAAAGGAATTTAAGGACAATTGTCTACAATGCAAATAAATAAATAAATATGCATTGGAGATCATACTAAAACTGATTTCGAATGCATATAGGAAAGATAGGATGCATGTGCACTAGTAGGAATGTTGAAAATGAATGTTTGGTGCATATAGATATGCATTAGTTGTAACACCATGTTTCCCTCAATTTGTAAATATAACTATAATGACCAAGAGACTATGGAAAACTCAATATGTGTGAATGTTTGATTTGATGGACCTTTGTATAAAATGTCAATGAATGTAAATTTTGTTATTTACTAGAAAATGAATAAGTCCACCTGAGATACGAAAATGTGGTCTCATAAGTGGACACACTAGGAGGATTACTTTGAGGGAGGTCCAACCTGGAGACGGGGGACACCCATCGAGAGAATCCTCTGGGAAGGAAACTAACAACTCAGAGGGATATTCTAGTAGAAAAACTAACTCACATTCTCAAAGGAAAGGGAAGAAGTGAAAGCATTCCAAAATTCATGACCCTGAAGAGTTCAAGAAATCCAAACCACCCTCTTTCAATGGAGATATTGAGAAAGGGGAAGATGAAAAATCTTGGTTGTTTGGTTTAAAGAAGTACTTCAGAGTCCATGACTACTCCGAAAACTTGAAGGCTCGAATAGCCATCTTCAACCTGAATGGAAAAGCTTCCATTTGGTGGGAAGACCTTAAGAATATGAAAGGAATCCGTGAAGAGGACTTATCATGGAAACAGTTTGAAAAACACTTCAAGAAGAAGTATCTATCAGAGAAATACTTTGATGGGAAGACTAAGGAGTTCTATGAACTCAAGCTGGGACAACTCACCATAGAGGAATATGTTAATAAATTCCTTGAGCTACTGAGGTATGTGCCCTACATAAAGGATGAAAAGGTAAAAGTGAAATGATTTATCAGTGGGTTACCTCAGACCTATCGGAATAGTATTGAGTTTGACGAGCCAAAGACCTTAGAAGACACTATCCAGAAGGCAAGATACTGTTATGAACAGTTCGAGAGTTAAACAAAACCTCGCGAGGATTGGAAGAAGAAGAGCGGTTCAGAATTCAATAAGGGTCCAAATCCTCAATATTTAAGAACTATAGGAAGGACTCTAGGATAAGCCTCCCTGCTAGAAGTGTATATCAACAAAATTTTCCCTCCCATGGTGGAAATAAACCTTTTGGAGCAACCCTAGGAAAGACAGATAACCCAAAGAAGGAACCCTTGAAATGTTGGGGTTGTGGAGAAGAACATCTACTGAGGGACTGTCCACACAGACAATAGAATAGTAGGAGAGTTTACACCATCCAAGATGCTACCACCATTAATGATGTGGCTAGGAGTATGCCACATATTTATGCAATCGTGGATAATAAACAAGTTGACCACCAAGATTCAGTGGTGAACATGGAAGGTATGATCGCCAACCATCTAATTTCTATTTTAACTGACCCTAGTTCTAATCTGAGTTATGTGACCCCTCAGACTGTTGATAAGTGTAAACTGCAACTAGTTAGGCATGTTAATCCATGGTTGGTACAACTAGCCACTGGAACCAAAAGAAAAGTAGCAAAGGTCATACCAGCTTGCCAATTCACTATGGATGGATTGCCCACCCAAGCTACCCTTAACATACTTCCCCTAGGATCTTATGACATGTTGATTGGTATGCACTGGTTAGCTGCATATAAAACTAAGTTGGATTGTTACCATAAAACCTTAGAATGTGTAAATGAAGAATGGAGAAAGATAACTCTCCAAGGGATTCAGAAGCATGTCTCAGTCAGACGAATATCAACCCTTCAAATGAAAAAGTATTGCAGAAAGGGATGTCCTCTATATGAAATACATGTGTTGGAATCTGTTGAGGATGACAGACCAAACCTAGAGGACCACCCCATACTAATAGAGTATAGAGACATGTTTCCAAAAGAGGTACCGAGTCTACCTCCGAGAAGAGACATTGACTTCTCGATAAAACTTGCACCAGGAGTAGTGTCAGTGTCTAGGACACCCTATAGGATGAGTACACCTGAGATAGTTGAGCTCAAGATACAACTAAAGGAAATGATGGACAAAGGCTATATCCAACCCAGTGTGTCTCCATGGGGAGCACCAGTCCTATTTGTGAAGAAGAAATATGGTACACTCTGACTGTGCATAGATTATAGACAACTCAATAATGCAACCATAAAGAACAAGTACCCCTTACCAAGAATCGATGACTTGTTCGACCAATTAGGGGGTGCTTCCATTTTCTCAAAGATTGAAATGGATATCATCAAGTCTGAATCAAGGATGAAGACATCCACAAAACAGCCTTCAGGACAAGGTATGGTAACTATGAATTTGTGGTGGTGCCATTTGGATTAACCAATGGCCCTGCCACTTTTATGTGCCTAATGAATAATGTACTCAGAAAATTTGTAGACAGATTTGTATTGGTTTTCATTGATGATATCCTAATATACTCCAATAACAGAGAGGATCATGAAGAACATCTTAGACTTGTACTTCAAGTACTAAGAGAGCATCAACTCTACGCTAAGTTTAGCAAGTACAAACTTTTCCAGAAGCAATTCCATTACTTAGGCCATGTTATTTCTAAAGAAGGAGTGGCAGTAGACCCTGACAAGATCATATCTATTATGGAATGGCCTGACCTAAAGGATGTATCTGATATCATATCCTTTATGGGCTTAGCAGGATATTATAGAAGGTTTATAAAAGGATTTTCCAAGATTGGTTTCCCAATCACCGGCCTTCAGAAAAAGGGGGTTAAATTCACCTGGACATCAGAATGTGAAGAAATATTTCAATAACTGAAATACTTTCTAACCCATGCACACATGCTGAAGATTGCAGACCTTGATATCGACTTCCTCGTATGCACAGATTCCTGCAAGGAAGGACTGGGAGGATTCCTTATGCAAGAAGGACGTGTAGTTTGCTACGAATCCATAAAATTGAATGAGCATGAGATCAATTATGTGACCATGATCTAGAGTTGGTTGCCATAGTGCATGCTTTAAAATTGTGGAGGCATTACCTCTAGGTAGGAGATTTATACTTATGACATACCACTGTGGGTTGAGGCACCTATTTGATCAACCAAAACTCAACGCTATACAAGCTAGGTGGATGGCTCTCCTTAGTGAGTTTGATTTCGAAATCAAACACATCAAAGGAAAGGAAAATAGGGTGATCGATGCCCTTAGCAGGAGTATGAAAATGATTCACCTGGAAGCGGTGAGCACCTGTGAAATGGATGTCAGGGAAAGAGTCGGGAATGCACAGAAACAAATGCATTCTTCAAGACCGTGACATCATACCTAAAGACAGAGCCCACATGGATAAAGTATGAAGGCTATCAGATGTTGGATGGAGGTCTGTTGAATTACAGAAACAGATTGTATATCCCAAGTTGTGACGATTTGAAGAGGTTCCTAATGGATGAACTGCACAAGAGACCATACACTGGTCATCCAGGTTATCAGAAAATGATTATGACCACTAGAAAACAATTCTATTGGCTTGGATTGAAAAAGGACATAGCTTAATATTTAGCTAAATGTATAGAATGCCAACAAGTTAAGGAAGAACATCGATACCCAACAGGGTTGTTGCAACCTCTGCCAATTCTGGAATGAAAATGGGAGACCATTTCTATGGATTTCATCATCGGATTACCAAAATCGACTAGAAAGAATGATGCCATCATGATAGTGGTGGAAAAATTGAGAAAGTACGCTCACTTCACTCCTGTCAAATCGACTTGCAAGGTGATAGATATTGCCAACATCTTCATGAAGGAGATATTTAGACTACATGACATGCCTAGGGTCTTTGTATTTGATAGAGATACAAAGTTCACTTCAAGCTTTTGGAAATCCTTGATGGATGGTTTTGAGACTAAATTGTTGTTTAGCGAAACCTATCACCCTCAAACCAATGGACAGACAAAAGCAATAAACCAGATATTAGAAGACATGTTGAGGATGCATGTATTGCATCAGCTTAAGAAGTGGGAAGACTACTTGCCATTGGTAGAATTTTCCTACAACAACGATTATGAAGAGTCACTAAAGATGAGCCCTTTTGAAGCCCTCTATGGTAGACCGTGCAAGACTCCAGTCAACTGGAGTAATCCAGTGGATATAATTACAATCAGACCCATCATGCTGAAAGAAATGGAACAACAAGTGATTCAGATAAATAAAAATATGAAAATTGCTCAGGATAAACAGAAAAGTTATGCTGATAGAAAGAGAACTCCCGGAGAGTTCAAGACAGGAGACCATATCTATCTCAGAGTTAGGCCCAGAAAGAGTTCCCTGAGAATGGGAGCTTGTGCCAAGCTGGCACCTCGCTATTGTGGACCCTTTGAAGTCTTAGATAGAGTGGGACATGTAGCCTATAGGATAGCACTCCCTCCCACAGTAAAGGCACATAATGTTTTCCATGTTTCATTATTGAAGAAATATGTACATAAATCCAATCATATAATTGATTGGTCTGTGATCCAGGTGGATTCGGAGGGAGAATTTCTGCCAAAACCTCAATGCATGCTGGATAGGAAGGAAACCCCACTCAGAAACCAAACCATTGCACAGGTCAAGGTGCAGTGGAAACACTTTGGCCCAGATGAAGCTACGTGGGAAATGGAGGATACCATGAGACAGACATATCCCTTTTTGTTCACTTCTGTATATACAGAGCATGTTGACAGATAGAACATTGAGGATGATGTTCCTTTAAGGGGGAGGGAATTGTAACACTCCGTTTTCCCCAGTTTGTAAATATAAATATAATGGCCAAGAGACTATGACAAACTCAATATGTGTGAATGCTTGATTTGATGGACCTTTGTATAAAAGGTCAATGAATGTAAATTCTATTATTTACTAGAAAATGGATAAGTGATGCATGACTGTTGGAAGGGGGGTGTACTAATAAAGACCACGAATGCTATGAAAAGAGATGGTGAAGGGGACCAGGAATGGTTGCGTTAACCTTCACCAAACCAGTACCTTACTGGATTTAATTGCCCAGGACCAGAATAGTCCTCTGACCCAGAAATGAATTACAGTCGGGTCGGTAGGTGGGAAGACCTCCTCAAGAGTTAATGAGGGGATGGGGTAGAGCACCCATCTATAAGGCTTCCAGAATTGACCACGGGATAGGAATTTGAGCCACACGCAACCTTGTTGAAAGAGGTAAGAAAGGAAGGTGTGGTGGGCAGAGGAAGACCCGCGAAGAGTGCAAAGACGAGAGGTGAAGCTCTCAAGTTCAAGGAAGAACTAGGAAATAAATGTTCTGGTCACAGAAAATGGCTAAGAAGGTTATGATACAAGATGATAAACAAGGTTGGTCCTCCTTTCTTGGTATCATGTAAACCATTGCCAAGATCCTGCGGGAGGAGGATAATAACCTTCGTCTCTACTGTTTGTAAGAAGGAAGAAAGGATTTTGTTGCAGAGCATAGTGGTCTAGCTCGGGGGTGGCTAGTGGTAAAACCCTTTGGATTGACTAAGCCTATGGTTGGGTGGAAATGGGCACCCCTTTCAACAGTCGCTTCATGTTATCTGGTTTTGATAAGTATTTTCCCTGTTTTATGTATTGAACTGGAATAATGAATGAATGCTTGGATTTATACATATGTGTATTTCTAAATGACTTATGTGTGGAATGGTTATGATATGTGTATGCCTTCATCTCTTTGTGAACTTACAATTCTGACTGACAGTATGTATGCCCAACTTATCTCCTGAGGATTCCTGGAGGCATAAGCTTGTATGACAGTCGAGACAGGAGATATCGTGTTGACCTGAACCTATCTGTTTGAAGAGGATGCCTCTTCCATACCCCTTGTCATGTGACCAGAATTCTAGACCCAAGTCCTTAACCATTTCATGGTATAATCTCAGGAAGGATAGCGAAGTTGAAGCTTTGAGAAGGGGAGGTCTCTTCGTTCGGAAGACGAGCGGATGATATCCGTTCGAGAGGACCCATTTGACCAATACCCAGGAACCTTAGGCTAAGCCTAAGGAAGCTATGTCCCCTTAGCTTCAGAGCTTCGGAAGCCCAGGACTTCGGAGTATGACTGACCTCACCAGCCTTATACTGGTCGAAGGTAATCGAGAGACTCGGTTTCCCGTAAGGTTGACCTACATTAGACGGTTCCCCGGGTGGTTAAGTGGACCTGCATGACCAACTAGAATGGGATCCGAAACCCTGAAGGTCAGAGCCGCAAAGGACTCAGAACTGTAGATCGAGGGATCCTTCGAGTCCCTTCCCAGCCGTTGATATACCGGGGACGCGTGGCGCTAGCCCCTTTAGTTCGGAGGTCGAGCTCTTCGGGAGATAAGAGGAGATTGCATCGCAACACTCCAGAACACCGAATCCTCGAGGTAACCAGAGATGTAGATCTATAAATCTATTGGTTGGATCTCGACCATGAGATATGGGGAATGTTAGAAGCCTGTCAGTCTGGGGTGACGTGGTGCAATAACATCAATCAGGGTGACGTGGACCCCAACTTGATGTGCCCCATGTCACCCTGACCCCTCCTACGTGTTAGTTCCTGATACGTTTCCACCTAGCCAACGTGGTGGGTGAAATGACTAGGACTTTGAGAGTCCGAGGCTTCAGGAGTTCGGGACTTCGGGAGTCTAGGAATTCGGTACTTTGGAGGATCGGGGATGTAGTATAGTAGAGAGACCAAACGGTTCCAAGGCTAGAGCCACGTGGTGAGCTTAGGGGACTTCGGAAGTTTGGAACTTCGGGTGGTCTCGTGTGTAGATAGTAAAGAGGTGTGAAGTGTTGGAGCGTTGAAACGTCAAGCTCCTCCACAATGAACATAGGAGAAAGACAGTAAGTCTAGTCTTGGGATCAGACTGTGGATGGTGTTCCACCGTGGAGGAAGGAACTTTGAAATAACACTTGTAAGGTGGATCCACATGGACGTCATGTGGTCCTCAACCAATGAACACCCGAAGAACTTCAGGAGCTATATCTGTCTGTTCCGTACTTGGTTTTGAGCATGGAGACCGTGGTCGGAAAACTCTGAACGAGTAGAGTGTGGTAAAAACCCCGAATGAAGGGTTTGATCATTTAGTAGAGAAAAATTTCGAGTCCACATCCCTAGGAAATCAACTCAGGGGTCGGGTGTGTTACATTAATGCACATGAGAATGTGGGGACATGCATGTGTTATGCCTGTAGACTACAGGTAGTATACTATTATATATGAAACAATGATGCTATAATATTTGAATGTGACTAATGATGGATTATGTATCGATGAAAAGTTCATTGGATGGTTGAAAGTGTTGATGATGTTGTCTCTGCATATGAAAACCATCCATATGAAGACAAAACGAGGATGATAAAATGATGATCAATAGGTTGGTGAGGAGAGACTGTGAACTTCTATGATATACCATTTGATCATATAGTATCAAGTAATTGATAACAACTATGAAGGCATGCATTTGGTTTCTTATGATGCATAATGTCGAAAGGAATGGAGGTAACAATTCCCTTGGTCAGAATTTAATATTTTATTTTTTGTGTATTATGAGCATGACATTCCATTAGATGTGGTAAAGACAGAGGGTCTTGAAAACATATAAAGGATATTCAATGTTTGAATTAAATCATGTGGATTTAATAGCATGTTATGATATATTGGTTATTAGTTCATAACCAAGGTAGTCAAGAGATATACTCCTATGATAGAAATGGATGCCAACAAGGCTAACCATGTGTGAGACTATGTTGTGGCTGGCTATGGAAGGGCTATAGCGCCATATAAGTGATCTATGGTCTTCCTACTTATAATTGATGTTTGGACTGCAACCTCTTTGTCGACACTGAAGAACACTAAAGGATTAAATTCTTAGTGTTGTGTATGGTTTGAAGAGGAAGGTATCCAAATGATCGATAAAATAACATGAAGATTCTAGATGATGTGTCAAGGAGTTGGCTAGACCTTCCAAAGCACCATGGTGGAATACATTATATGGATATGTGTTATTCCAGAGTCCATGCAAGGATGCGTTGCATAGATGTGGTCATGGATATTGGCACATTGGCAATGTTTGATTACATTGTAGCTTGGTATATTGATAATGCATAATGAATGATAGTTTCATTCCATTTAATATGGATAATAGATGGAAGTGATTGAATTGTTGGTAAGATACAATTATGAGATAATTAGTGAGCTATTGAAATGTGCATTAAAAGGATAATGTTCATGAATATTGACAACATGTTTAGCTAAATGAAAGTTGAGAAAAAATGTAGGAAGAATGGTCTCGAGTATGGAAATGGTGTAAGCTCATAAGGAAGACCAATGCATGCTGTTGTAAAAGCCAAACATTATGAGAATAAATCTCATATTGGGAAATTTGAATTTCCTTATGAAACCAATTTGAATTAATAAGTTAAATTGTTATGATAGTATCTCATGATGATTGTATGCATGTGGTACATATGAGATGATGGATATTGAATTTGAAGGCTACTGTTAGGAAACTGGAACCCTATGATTGCCGCCAGATACAAATTGCTAGTGGGAGCTTGGTAGTAAGTCCATTCTCTCCTTGCACGAGAACACCCTGTAAAATGATGGATCATATGAGGGATTGTGTAGTAGATAAGGGATTCCTAGTCCTGGAGGGTGAGTATATAAAGGAAGATGAAACTTACGAATGCATATGGAATGGTGGATGGAATCATGAGGGTGTGTCGGGAAAATGACAATGATTTGAATTCTTTTCCGTGGTAGATTTGTGAAGCACATGACAAATATACAAATAAGTATTAGATTATGATTGAAAACTTAATTTGAATACATGTCTATATTTTGGAGTTGATAACTCTTGTGAATAAGATAATTGTTATATGATAATGGCTATAACATGTATATTTCATGATGGGTTGTATAGGAACAATTGAAGAATCAATACATGAACTAAGTACTTGGAAAGAAGTGTTGGCATGTTTACAGGCAGGTGTGCTTGTCATTGATGGCAAGATCAGAGTATGCAGCGATGGAAAAACAGGGACAACGTAAGCTCAGAAGAGATAGTGCAGAGGTGCACGGAGAGTGCAAGAGTGTGCTTGTTTATTCGATGGAAAACAGGCATGCAAGGAAGATCAACAGCTCAGGGATAATTGCATGGAAAGATCAGACCGGACATTGGAGGGGTCAAGGAAGCAACTCATGACAACAATGTCGAAACGGTGAAATGTGAAACGTCGTAATATGTTGATCCGACACGATTTCAAAGTTTTGGATAACAGGAGTTGAAGTGTCAAAACACTTCACCACAGAAGTCTCAAAATCGCGAAATGCAAAACGCCGAAATCCCGAAAGCAGGAGACAGTTTCGGATACCAGGATTTTGGATACCGGGAGTTGGGGATGTCAAGAAATCTTACTACAGGAGTCTCGAAGTCGCAAAATGAGAAATCGCGATATGCTAAACCACAATATAATCTCAACCCTTGGATCGAGGAAAAAACTGGACCATCGATCCAAGAAGGATACGTGGCGAAAGATCATCCTTTCGCTGACTGGAAAGTCAAAGGAACGGGGTTCTCTAACCTCTCAAACTCACGATACGCGAAACCGCAAAATANCTTTCCAGTCAGCGAAAGGATGATCTTTCGCCGACTGGAAAGTCAAAGGAACGGGGTTCTCTAACCTCTCAAACTCACGATACGCGAAACCGCAAAATAACCTTAGCCGTCAGATCGAAGATTGATCTGGACCGTTGATCCGACTCCATTTCGGAGTTTCGGATACCAAGAGATGGAGGAGTCAAGTGTCAAGACTCCTCATCATAGGAGTCTCGAAGTTGTGAAGTGCGAAAAGATGAAAAGCTGACCTAACTCCATTTCAGAGTTTCGCAGACCGGGACTTGGAAGCGAAGAACATTCACATCAAGAATGCCGAAATCGTGAAATGATCTAGGTCAACAAATCTAGGAGGTGAATGTGGCAGACCACGTCAGAAAGGACAGGTGGAAGACTATGACACGTGGCACGATCAGACAATGAACAGTGTCAAGTTGATTTGGCATTTCAGGCCACTGGAAATCACAATTCTGAGTGACACGTGATAGCCACTCAGGTCACGACATGTCATCGAGTGACGCAATAATGACCTCACTCTGAGAGCTTTTTCTTTGGGAGTCTTAACTCCATCAC
This sequence comes from Picea mariana, assembly GCA_032191745.1. NCBI lineage: Eukaryota > Viridiplantae > Streptophyta > Pinopsida > Pinales > Pinaceae > Picea > Picea mariana. The sequence goes on from JASDQU010880898.1 coordinate 47,680, forward strand.
TCCCCCAAAGTCTCGAAGGCTGAAGTCACGGGGCAGAGGATAGCCGTCCAATCACCACGGATCGAGGACCGTTGATCTAGAGATCGAAGCGCTTGTGTGATTGGAGAGGGGTCATATTCCAGTGGTCACATCATCAAAGAACTGTAGAAAAGAACTTGAAGCGACAAGCTCCATTTCAGAGTTTTGGGGATCGAGCATGGAGCGTAAAGAAATCTTCGCATCAAGGATGCCGAAATGTCGAATTGCGAAATCGCAAAAGCACTTTATGGATAAGCGATCGGTCACTGATGGTGGTCACATCATCGAAGAGCTGTAGATAAAAGCTTGAAGCGACAAGCTCCTTTTTCGAAGTTTCGGAGATCGCGACTTAGAGAGTCGAGATGCCTCACAACAGGATTGTCGAAATGCAAAACATGTTTTGGCTCAGCCTGTGGTCACAGCCATTGGTCACATCAGCGGAAGATGGAGGAAGGAGCTAGTAAAACCAAGCTCAATTTCAGAGTTTCGAGGATCAGTACGTGAAGCATAAAGAAACCTTAACCACAGGAATCACAAAATGCCGAAATACGAAACGGCGAATTAAAACGCAAGACCCTATGAACTCCAT
>JASDQU010880899.1:8894-34806 GCA_032191745.1 Picea mariana
TATCAATTGGATAAAGAAGGTATTTCTCCTTGTATCTGCATAGTGTGCTATCATTTCTTCCATGAAAATTATCCAAGTGACGAGTGATTTGCGAGAACAAAGCCATCGATACCATACAAATTTATTAGGTTCTAAATATAAAGAATCAATTTGTACCTTTTGTGTATGTGGCACATTATGGAGATCAAAGAATTGCTCCATCTGAATTATCCATGTGATTGGGTCCGTGCCATCAAACTTCCTCATATCAATCTTAGGAACGTGGTTGTTCTTCAAACCAAAGTTGGAGTTTCTCCATTCTTGATTCACCTTCCTTGTGTCCTCATCATGAATTTTATGGGATGCATTTTCACTTTCAGGTGTCTTCTCTATTACGAAATTTTTCAATACTTCCATGATCTCCCCTTTTAAGCCATCCATCTTAGTATCCAACTTAGCTTCCATTGAATCCATCTTAGTATCCAACTTAGATTCCATTGAATCCATCTTCTTTTGTAGTTCATTTATGTCCCTACACATTTCTTCACCTTCATCAAGAGCCCAAGTAAGATTTTCTGGAGGATTATTTGGTGCAGAAGTTCCCTTTTTTGGTGGCATGTTGGCCAAGTATCACTTTTGAACCTTGATTTTCAGGTGGTATTTCTAGACAATATTTTTGCTGTTGTATCTCCCAAGTTTCGGCCCTTCTGGGTATGAAACTTTCTTTTATGTAGTTCTCTGATATTTCTTCTTTGCAATGCCATAGGTATGATCAAAATTGGATGTACCAAGTGGAATTTACGGTAACTTCCCCACAACTTGCCAATTTTTTTCCTTTCCAGGAGATATCACTTGTATAGTGTGCCCCGCACAAAATAATTGATATAAAATTTTTAAACTCCCACCAGAAATACTACATACTGTCCACGATCCAATGAAACTATTCCCACTCAATTTGGATACTCTAGGAAGAAGTTATGATTTTTTTACCTGGAACACCTTCTTGAGACTAGTCAATAGGACTAGTCAGATACCCTATCTTACACAAGGTGTATCTACAAATTTAAGATGACCTAGAAGCTTAACTTTTTACCATAGATACCATACTAATTTCTTTAAATAGCCTCTGGATTTTAGGGTCTGAAATGTTACATAAACGTTTTTATAGCGAAAATTCCGCAATGACTCAGTTCAGAATGATTTCAGAACCCTATCTTGTACAGGCTATATCTTCGAACATATAAGGCCTCAGTAGCTGAATTTGTAACCCAACATACCTTGATCCGTCTACTAAATATCCTCCAAGCCGTTCCTTCTGAAATGTTGTAGAAAACAATTTATAGCGAAAATGCCAAGGTGTCTCAGATGTAGCAGCGAAACCCCAAGACCTTGAGCTCTGATACCATATGTTAAGAACCAAATATCAATATAGCATAGAAAAACCTCAGAAAAAGTACTCAACGCCTTGAAAAAAAGATAATTTCAGATAATAAGCCTCTTCGAGGGGGCAAACTCCTTTTACCCCACTTAAACGTTCAAGTACAAGATGATTCAAAATGAAAATGTCTCCTTGGTATATATAGAAGACTAGGAGGTATAATTACAACTAATGGCCTAAAGCCGACATAGATAAAATAACATTACTAATATAATATGCCCCAATTAAGGGGTAATGAGCCAATATTATGGATTAACAACTACCCACCAACAATATCATTATGTTTGCAAAATACAGTTTCCAACTTTTTCCAAGTGTCATCTAGTTTTTCAACTCCTTGAAGTTGAAACCATAAATCACTAGAGTTGGTACATTCCTATTAATCCACATTCTTCATCATTTTTACTATCTTATTTGGATTTAGTTGAGGCATTAGTGGGGGTAGTTTTGTTTCCCAAGTTAATATAGTAAAGTCCTTTACTTCTTAGTACATCCTCCTTACAATATTTCCATGAGAGGTAATTTGAATTGGTAAGAAAAGGATCAATTGGTCTAAGAATATTAAAGTATGCATGCAATATGTCCTTACAAGAAAAATCAGTTTGTATTAATGGAAATCTATAAAAAGGAAGATAGCTTAAAAAAAAGGGCACTGAAAACATACTCTAAATGTTAAAGTTATGCCCTTTTTGAGAAAGAAAAAATATAACCAATGTGCCAAATGGTAGGTAAAGGTTGCCCTGTGTGGTGATGGGTGCACAATGAGGTTGTTCAGTTAAAAAATTTCCTTCCTTCTCTAACTTTACCTATAATCTCACTTTCAAAAATAAACTACTTTTACATGAAGTGGCCTATTTTTATAAAATAAATGAGAATCACTTTTACAATGAAGTTGCATTATAAATTAAACTTACATGCAAAAAATAATTTAAAAAATAACATTAAAGTTACTTTACAATGAAGTTTTGTGAAAGAGTTGAACTCAAGACCTCTTATTTAATGAAATAACTTTCAACCAAGCGAGATAATGCAAAATATGTAGAAAATGTTATGGAGGAGGAGATGCAATTTTTTCCTTTTGTTTTTTAACTTTTTATCTTGAAGTGCATGATTACCCTAAAACCCTTGTTTTTCTTGCAAAACTATTCAACATAACTAAAAACAAGCAAAATTATTAAAAAAAAACTCGGAACTTAATAAGATCAAGGGTAGATTTCAATTAGAATACATGGAAAATGCAAGTTTTCTCTTTTTTTTTTTTAATTTTTTGAGATCACCTAAAGTTCAGAGAAAAACATATATGTAGAAAAGAAAACACTTTCTACTCTTTTTTTGGTTTGCTAAGATCGTACAAGGAACATGGAAAAGGGAATATATAGAGTGGAAAGGGTAGAAAACCAAGCTTATAAAGAAAGAAACTAAAATATTAACACAATAAAAAATAAAAATAAAAATAAAAAATCATAATGAAAATTTATACCTCTGGATCTAAGAAAAATGACCATATTTTGGGAAAAATAGAAACATTTTCAAGTGAAACGAAAATTGTTTACAACTGAAAATTATGTTCCAAATGTAGTGGAATAGCTCACGCAATACAAAAAAAAAACATAAGTAATAAATCCATAAATCCTTTTATGAATGAATCAACATAGGTTTGTGATCTCAATTAACAATAGGAGTGGGAATTCATATGCACTTTGATATCATGTTTGACAAACAAGGTATTTCTACATAGTTTGAACACCTTAAGAAACTACTCACACAAAAAGATGAAATATAAATACAACAGTGTATTACATGGTTAAAACCCTCAAAGAGGGAAACAATCCATGACCCTAGATAATGCAACCAATTGAGGCAATATATTATTGAAAAAGGAAAACAATGCATATGTGATTCTCACAATCAATCATAAGCAAATGACTCTCCATGTTCTTCAAATAGATATCATGGAACAATTAGGTGCTAAGCCATGGATCAATATAGTTGTTAGTATTGAGGAGAATACAAACCGTTAGATCACTTTATGTCTAGAACATATCATTACCATTGGATTACATACTTACAAATGCATACTAAGGAAACACACTAAATAAACAAACTTTACATAAATATACATTATACCAAGTTTATATTAACTAAATCCTAAGTGTCTAAATATCCAAACAACTTGTAGTAATAAGAAGTCAATATTTTTGGCTAGGAATGAAGATGGGCGTGGCTGATTATATAGCCAGGCGTATGGAATGTCAAAGATTAAAGGTTGATTATAGACATCCAATAGGTTTTCTACATCCATTATCAATTCTAGAGTGGAAATTAGAAGTGGTAACTATGGATTTTATCACTGAGTTTCCAAAGACAACAAAAAAAAATCATTCATTAATGGTAGTGGTGGATAAATTAACCAAATATGAACACTTTATTCCAATTAAATTGGCTCATAAAAAAGCTAATATAGTAGATATTCAATTGAAGGATATTTCCAAGTTACACATGATACCTAAAGGTAATTATTTAAGATAGAGATCCAAACTTTACCTCAAATTTTGGGAAACGATTATTCAAGGGTTTTGGTACAAATCAAAACTTAGTATATCTTATCATACACAAAATGATTAGAAAATAGAGAGATTCAATCAAGTGATTAAATATGTGTCAATAATTTATGTGATGGATAAGCCATCAAAGTGGGAGGATTATTGGCAATGGGAACAATTTCCCTACAATAATGGATATCAAGCTTCACTAGAGATGAGTGAAGTTGAGGCATTGTATGGCAGAAAGTATAATACTCCTATTACTTGGGACAATTCAACATACATAGTATTAATTGGGCTAGAATTACTCAGACAAATGGAAGAAAAAATGGTCAAGATCAAGTATAATTTAAAGGTAGAATAGGATAGATAAAAGAGTTATGTAGATAAAGGAAAAATACCAAGGGGGGCATGTTTTTCTAAAAGTGAAACACAAGAAATGTTGATTGAAGTTGGGGAGTTGTACTAAATTGCAAACCATATATTATGGTCCTTTTGAGATCTTGGATAAGATAGAACCTATTGAATACATTATTTCATTTCCTATTTCCATAAAAGTTCATAATGTGTTTTGTGTGTCATTTTTGAAGAAGTATGTGCATGAGCCTACCCATGTCATTGATTGGGCTTTGATTTAGGTAGAACTAGAAGGAGACTTCCAGGTACATCCAATGGGCATATTGGGTGAGAAGGTCATTGTTCTAAAAAATAGATCCATAGGGAAGGTAAAGGTCCAATGGGCCCACTAAATCCCTCAAGAAACAACATGGGAGCTAGATGACATTATATGGGTGCCATATCCACATTTATTTTGGAAATTTTTTATGTAAAAAAATGTTGTTACTGTATATAATGATAATGTGAACTGAGAACAATAAAAAATCTAAGGGGAGGGGAATGAAATACCTCAATCTTGATTTCCATATCAACATTGTGTATGTATATAATGAATGAATAAAATCCAAATGATGTAATATGTAATATTTCATATCGAATGATAATAAAAAATTATATCACTGGTTGCAGAAGAGAAAAACAAAAGAACGAGGGACTATGACTCTATAAGAGGGGAAATACAAAAAGATATTAAGTATTCAAAGGAGAAAATACTTTAGTAAGTGACTTAACACAAACTCATTACAACCTTAATCATGTCCCTTGATTATAAATTAATTAATTGTTGTTTTGTTAAGCCTTAGGGGTTAGCACATAAAGGGGGTATATGGGTATTTGGAAGGATACATCCCCCCTTCATGCTGTGAAAAAACTTATGTTATACATTTTAGTAGGAAAAATATCATTTGGTTTGGGGAAATAAGGAGACTTATCCCTAAGTGACTACCATGAGCTTACTGTAATCAAATCTTGGAAATATACAACCATGAATTATGAGAGAATTGTGGCTATATGAATGATAATCATTATGATTGATAAATTCACTATAGCTGAAAATTCCTAGAACCAAACAGTGAGATTTCCTATCCAACATGTGTTTTATAGCTCTATTTTCCACCCCATAGACTCATTGAGGACCTACTGGTGTTTCCATGCTAAGACATACCTTTTCTACCTTGGATTTTGAGTTTTTAAGGGAGGTGGTTCCTTGCATTCCTGGCAGGGTGCGAATGATTACATGTTACACCACTGACAAGGTGTGATCATTTTCTAGTTACACTATTTGTAGCTCATGACCGCCTCTACAACTTTCTAGATTCGATGCATTTTGAGGCGATTAGTGTTGGGTGAGTTGTACATCTCACATGATGATATTGGGATATCATATTGGAATCAAATTTCACTAAGTTTTAGAGGTCTAGATACATCCCCTAGCCTCCTCCATCGATATATATATATATAAATAACACATTCCAAGGGAGGAGAAAAATAATATTTGGAGGGTAGACATATGCTACATATTTTTAGAAAGGGTATTCTACAGTTATCCTTTATATCAGAGCTGGCCTTGCTTGTGTGAGGGATAAGGAAGAGTTGGAGCAAGGATCTAGGAGGGACCTTCAATCAGGACTCAACGTAAAAATACTTGATTGATGTAATGTTTCCTATTCTTATTAATATAGATATGTATGGTTTCACCCTCCATTAATTGTTTTTATTTAGTCAAGTATTATTTTTAGTGGTAGATTTGTTCTTTCTTGAGTAGATCAGGCTATATCTAACAAGGATTTGAAATTCCTATTTCTAGAAGGGGATTGAGAGAGGTATTGTTGTTCTCTTTTGTGCATAAAGTAGGTACAAGGAAATGGAACTAGATTTCTGGAGTTGCATTAGCTTAGATTACGTAGGGAAAACCATTGGGAACAACGCATGGACCATATTCACTCCTTTATTATTGCATAAATTAGGATCCACTCAATTATATCTAGAGGGAAATTATATTGTTTTCTATCCTATAGTCTTTCTCAGATCAAGGTAATATTTGAGGGAGTGATCACCTATCCACGGGGCATATTTATCAATAACAGAACTGACAAATCCATTGGGGAAGGATTTGTTGATTCTTCCTTAGATTTGGAAAATGATTACTCTTTTTTGCTTCTGAAAGTATTATGTAGCTTATTTATCTTCCTCATTAATGTATGGGTGGTTATATCCCAAATATCTATCAACTGAGGGCCTTTTTTCTCAGTTTTTATACATGTTTTCTCCCTCTCTTTGGTAGATAGAGAGACCGATCACTCCTTGCATAAATTTTAGAGCACAACTTCCTCAATCTGGTCACTCCTTGCACCACTGGTAGGGTACACCCACCTCATGTAGATGGGGTTTTTGAGATGTTTTTCCAGTTTTTTCTACAAATATATTCTTGTACTAGGTTAGAGAGGAGACATATGATATATAATATAAAATTTGACCCCTATATAGTTCTTTTATTTTCTTCTTTAGTTTTTTAAGTGAATTTGATGTTTTGCTGCTTGGGCTACATTTTTTGTGCTTTGTGATTTCTTGAGTTTGTTGTTTGGAAAACAATGACCTAGGAGGGACCTTTTGCAGGTATTTTTGGATCTGGTTGTGTCTTGTAGTTCCTTTTTTGTAGGTGAGATTGGAAATCTTCCATGCCACTACTAGGTTCCTTTTGAAGTTTTGGGTCATTGCAAGTACAAACATTGGAGTGTGATTTTTAGTATCTATACCAATATCATATATCATTGAACTTTCTTTATTTTCTAGTATGATTTTCATATGGTTTTCTTTAGTATATTAAGAGAATTTTTTCATTTCATTAGAAATATAGGGTTAAAGAATTTAAGTGTCTTTTTGAAATATTTCATTGGTGTGTTGAGATTGTTTTAGTGGATTACAAGGAAATTGTTTTGGTTATCTTTAGATGGTTAATGAGAGTGTGTGAGGATGTATGTTTTTATACATATATAAAAGTGAAAATATATATCCTTTCCTCTAGATAGATCTCATCGAAATAAAGTTGAATTCATTTTCATTCATTATTTTGTTTCTTTTGGATTGGAAGGTGTCTGCCAACGTCACTAAAGTTTCATTCCCTACCCTCTGAGTAATCATTAGCCTTAAAAACAAAATATAATCTAAAATTCACTAGATTTTTTCATTTGGGGCAAACCAACATTAAAATAGGATCTAGGGCCTTGGTGTAGGGTTGGGGAGTAAAACATCCAAGTCCACTAAAACCACAACTAGGAGTCACTAGTGAGAGTTAAATCCATTAGCAACAAAGAGCGCTTGTCAGGAAATCTCCTCTAACACAAGAGTTATGAACGAGGTCACATTAGAGAAAGTGGGCTGATATCCCCATGTTGAGGGGGCTATATTCCAATTGATCAATATTAGGAATTAAACCAAAGGAAGAGGCCCAATTACATTATTCTCTATCTAGAATAGAATAACCTCCGAATTAATGGATCGACAACTTCTTGATGGGATTTAATATTTTTTACTTGTCTCTTTTGTTTGTTTTAAGGTTTTTTTTTTTTTTCTTTATGATAACTAGTTAAACTAAATGGAAAAAATGCTTAATCCTATCATGGGGATTGTGTCTCAAGGATAATATATAGAGTAATCCATAAACATAATCATGATTTTTGATATACCTATTTGGAATAATCTTTCAAGGAATTAATATTTATTCCACATCATATAGTTGAAAGAGATAAAAATTAAGAATACTTAAAATCAATTCTATGAGTAAATCAAGAATAAAAAATTAAAATCGATTTTACTAAAGGAAAGAAGCAACCTAATCAATACTGCTTGATAACTTATAGAAAATAAAAATATTAATAAACGACTGAAACATTCACATAATGATAGAAAATTCCATGTTCATAGGTAAATGCATAGTAATCCTCTTAGAATGTCAAAATTTGTGTTCATTTTTAAAACTTTTGTCCTACCTCTTATGAATTAAAACCATCACTATTATGGCTTCAAGGTTCAATTTTGATTTAAAATACAAACCTTTGACACCTATCAATAAAAAATCCATGTTTCGAGAGCACGTCTATGAAGTCAATTTCCAAGCATTCATATAATTGTCATCCAATTCCCATACACTAGCCCCAATCAAAATTCCACATTCAGGGCATATCTAAAGTAATCAGATGCCTGAAGCATTACCATAATGTCAAGCAGTGTGATGAGAGAACATAGTCTAAGCATTAAAATAAGCACCAAATTTTAGTCTAGACATCATGTTGACATATCCAAATGGCATGTCAAGTAGGTAAAGGAGAACGCTAGATGGCAAGTCCCAATTAGACTTTCTCGTGTTTGGTATAACATTTTTGACTAGTATATGGGCCTGGTTTCCACTCTAAAATAATTTATAATATGAATATGAGACATATCCAAATTTTAGTCCAGACATCATGTTGACATATCCAAATGGCATGTCCAGTAGGTAAAGGAGAATGCTAGATGGCAAGTCCCAATTAGACTTGCTCGCGTTTGGTATAACATTTTTGACTAGTATATGGGCCTGGTTTCCACTCTAAAATAATTTATAATATGAATATGAGAGAAAAATGTTATCAAATGAATTAAAATCTGAACTAAATATGTATTTAATGCTATATGAAACTGTTCTCAATGCATTCTATGTTAATATAATTTATCCTGATCATGATAAAACTAATAGAGTATGTGCATAGTGAAATATATTGTTACCAGCAAAAGAAGTAATTCATATATGAAAGTAAATAATTAGCATAACAATGATACAAACATAACAACAATTAATTGTATATCATACCCATTACATTGTTTCTGTACTCACTATAAAATTAATGACAACATAAATACCAGGAACAAAGTGTAGAACAAATTCATAAGACTATGCTCAATAACGTTCACACAATAGACATATGCACCGAGAAAAGTATTAAATAAACGTATTTGAATCGTAAATATCCAATATGTCTCTTGTTCTATTCATTCAACAATAAAATTAGTATCCCAATATAAAATAAACCAAAAGACCTTTCTCTTTCGTAGTGCCCTCTTTTATAAAACAAGAGGGATTGTTTACATTATGTAACTGCCATGATGTTAGAGGACAATTATGACTCATCATTTCATATTCCTTATTTGGATTTTATACAAGTGATAATAATCAAAATGAGAAATATCAGTTACAAATTGAGACAATTATGAGAGCGATTGCAATTTCATTCGATCCCGATATTGTTTCCATAGTGCATAGTCTTCTAAGATTGTCTCTATCTTTCTTAACTGCATTTTTCTAGGTCCATATTTCTATCACATATTTTTGTTGTCACTTCTAGATTTAAGATCTGTTTAGTCCTTTTGATGAAGTCCTTGGATAGAGTGATCAATTTTATTGCTTCATCAAATGGTCATTTAAGACCTCTTTTCCAACCTCTGTAATTTGTTCAATAACCTCTTGGTTGGCATCATTTTTCTCCTCAACTTATATTATTCTTATCTCACTAGGGTCTGCATCATCAATGTTGGGCATAATTTCCATTATTAATTCCTCCAATATCCCATCAGATTCATTCCATAATCTCTTGTAGGCATTTTTCATTGTCTACTAAATGCTTCTGATGTTTTCTAAAAAAGGTTTCCAGGTATCTAACAAAACCTAGTCTTTTATCTTCTACCTGGAAGTGTATATTGGAAAGGTACTTGGTGGTTTTGGGTATACACTTTTCCAATCCACAATTATATCAAAGTCATCTTGAGCCTTCTAATATGTGTCTCTCATCTCCTCCATATGGTCTTGTAGGTTTATCTAATCATCCTTGTTCCTTAGATATCACATAAACATTTATTTTTCACTAATTTCAACTCTTAATTGACAACATTGTCTTCTACCCTTATGGCTTCCAAGATGAGATATTCTATCTTATTTTCTTCTAGATCCTTCTCCAAGTTTTTCTTTTCTTTCTCCAACCGTTGTATTTTATGCTCCAGTTGTTCAATAAACTTGTTGATTTCCACACGTTCTATTTGTAGGTTGGTTATATCCCGTGCATGATTATTTTTCAATTTCCGTGTCTCTTTAGAATGTGCCAACTTGAGGGAATCCATTTCACTCTTATGTAGAATTTTATCTATTTGTATTTTCTTTTCAAATTCACACTTAGTTTATTAGTTTGGGCTTGCACTCTTTTTCCAACTCCTCTTTATGTTGTTTCTCCGCTGAACTAACTACCTCTTTGAGTTATTCAATAATCTTCTCTTTTTGTTTCCTTAACTCTTCCTCCAGTTCAACTACCTTGGATTGTGATGTATCTAATGCAACATACAACTCATACACATACATTGCATTTTCTCCTACAATTGAATTAAGAGAAGAGGAAATTTGTATGGTATTTCCTTTGGGATTTGGTCTCGCCTTCCATTCAATGGATATTTTGGAAGATCCCTAGCTGATATATAACTCTTCCCTCTTCATTTTGTTTGAACTCTTCTCTATTCCCTTGGTTTTGTTTTTGTTGTAATATTCTCCCATTTCCACTACAACCTAGTCTAATTCTAGAACTTGAGAGGAAAAGGAAACATTTCATGGTAATGCCATTAGAGGGGTACATTATTGAGGAGGTATGTAAAAAATACCAACACTAGGGATTGTTGGATTGTTTTTGGCCTCATCCAATTTCGTTTATCTTTTCTTTTATGCTTATTCATTGATATTCTTATTTTCCTCGTCCTTGAAATCCTTTTGATGTTATTCCTCTTCTCTATTTTTCCTTTTCTATGCTTCTTCTACCAGGATCTATTTATATTCTTCTTGTTTTCCTTTGTTTTTTTTCTCTGCATATACTAGTTCCTTCACCTCTCTCTCAACCTTCTTCTTAATTTCTTCTACAATTTTTTTCAATGATTTTTCTCTCTTCTTCTTCTCATCAAATATGGTTTTCTTTTTTTCTTCATCTTTCTTCTTTCCTTTGACTTTGTCTTGGCCCTTTTTATTTTTCTATTCTATGTTTTCTTGTTTTCTTGTTTTCTTTGGCATTCCTCTTCTTCTTTCAATGATTTTTGGTGTCTTTCCTCTGCCTTTCATTTTTCTTCGTGTTCCTTTGCTTCTATTTTTTCTTGGTTCTTATCTAGAAGCAATAGAAATTGTTCTTTATTTAAATTCCTCTTTTCTTGTTCTTCCATTAGAATCTTTTATTTGGCCAACTCATCTATAAGCCTATGTAGTACTTATTAAAATCACAAAACCACTTTGAATATCTCCTCTCCATAGTTTAGTTCATGGATTTGAGGGTGATTTAGGCCAACAACTTTGACATGATAGCTTGCTATATATTTTGGATCATGCCCTCTAGGTTCTCCTTTACATAGGAATATCTAATGCAGGGGTTTTTCTTCCTTCCTAGCATGAGAACCATTGGATAAAGTATACCTCCCTATATTTAGAGGGAATGTGGGATATAGTTTCTTACCAATACCTAAGAGGAATGTGGTTATGCCAGTTTCCATTTTTTGGTAAGCAATCTTTCGGAAAAAACAATCTATTAGGAACATATTTAGGTAGAAGATATGGGGCCTCAAAGTTCCCATAAACTTTGATATATGTATAATACTTTCCCATAAACCAATCAAAAATACTTATGAAGGTTGATAGGGCCTCCTGGGATATTCTATATGGTAAATACCAAAACATTATGGTGTGTATATGAGTAAAGAAATAATACCAGATGTCATATATGTATTTCGTATAATTAACATCCCATAATTATGAACAATAGACATGAACATGTGGGTGAATAAGGTCCTATTTCCATACAAAATAAGGAAAGTGGATAGCAGAGAAGATAACATGAATGAGGTATGTAAAGATGAAGAATCTAGGATTTTTCATACTAGAGGCATCATTGATTTTTTGAAAAAATGTTAAAGGTTAATATATTTTCCCAGTTGAATATTTGTCCCATATTTATCACTGTGTATTTCATCATGAACCATTCCATATGGAATTGTGTGCTCATCTCTTCTCCATACAATTGACATATCATGGTACTCAAAATCTTGTAGGGCTTCATCAAGTTCTGTGTAGGGATCAATCGTTCCCATTTCTTGATGCATATCTTCTCATGAACCCACCATCCCTTCATAAAATCTTCAAATTCCTCGTTATATTCCCCAAAATTATTTAAAAATGATTTGTTAAAATAAACCATAGGTTTAGGGAGTCTTATATCCTATGGATTTAAATATGCTATCTGAAGCTTTGATTTACTCATTATTGCAGTTGTATCTTTGTGAAGGTCTATGAGGCACCATATTGTTGCATCATTATATGGGAACAACATCGAACAAGAAACTACAAGATGAATGCAACTTTTCATGATATTATGATATACTTCCAAGTCTTCATCCTTAGGCGAGAAGTCTCCAATGTTGAAAATTTTGTAAATTTCATCGTAATTGGGACAATGCTCCATCCCACTGAATAAGTTGGTGTTTATAGCCATAATGTCATCTAAACTCACGATAGGTGTAGGTGCATTCACCATGGGACTTTTTCCTCCTCTAGTCTGGAGACGTGACATAGTGTTGTTCTGGCTTCCTGCAATAGATGAATCTCGCATAAGTTTACTAGCTTAATACAACAATATAGCTAATTCAAATTAACTCATTCATAGAACTGTTGTTTTGGGATTCCAAATAATTATGAGATTATCTTGAATTCACTGTATTCACAACATAATTTTTACAAAGTTCTATAATACGAATGATGTGGTTTTTAGGGTTAAAAGGTTTATGTATTCACAATTTACCCCTAATGATATGTAATTAATGTCAAATGGAAGACAACTTATTTCTGGATGGAATATTTCATCGTCATTAACACTCTTGGAAGTACAAATATTCATAGATTTTTGTATTGGGATATCAATCTTAAAACAAATCCTCGATAGTACTATCATACATAGTCATCAGGGTGATCCATTGGAACATTTCAAATACCTCATTGTGTATGCCCTCTGATAGATATTCCTAAGGAATATTCATCTATGTATTAGGGAATCATGCAAGGGATGAGGTTATACGTCTATGCATGGTATTTATGCATTGCTTATCCTGTACAAAACTCTAGTCCAATTCAAAACCACAATGTTTCACATTAGCCTTATCAGAGTGCATCATTGGGAAGGAAAAACATGATGTAAAGCCCACTCTGATGGAAAGGTTTATGATGTTTCTATCATATAGGATCTTGTTTTTACCCCACAACTACCCACTAAAATTATCTTATTCAAGATAATTTTAGCAGGTACCCCGCTATACAAAATTTTGCAAGATACTATGTCACTACATTATTGATTTGATACTAATATAGGAAACTACCATTTTTCTAAGATAGTCTATACCATAGCCCTATTTGTAATCATGTACATTTTAAATTTTGAATTTTTTCTTCTAGTTTATTGGTCAACACTCATTCAAAAATATCAAAATTGATTATTGTGCTCAACTGTGGTGTAATTATTAAATTATATTACATCCTTGAGCATCACAAAACCAGTTGTCCATCTATAAAAAACTCTTAGGGATAAACTATGTGTCTACTCTAATTAATATCCCGACAAATCATTTCTAATATCCATATTGGAAAGATTTTTGTTAGGATCGTTTATGCCGCAACACGCTTTCATGTTGATAAAATATAACTCCAATGAAACTCATCCCAAAAACCTTTTCCTTCCGACTGCGCACATCCACAATAAATATATAAGTGGTCATTTTGGCTTACATGTCAGCTAATTATTGGTAGAAGAAATGTTTTTTAGTATTATGAGTCTAACGCATGTATGGGTCCCTTACGAGATGACCCTAGCACATGGAAAACGATGATTGGCTTACCAAAATCATTTTTTTGTAATCCAAACCCTTCCCACGAACACAATATTTTGGATTAGCACGTTTAACAAGGGAGGGATATTCCTCGATATTGTTCCCATCAGAGTGGTGAAATGGATATAACTACCATCTCACATGACTAATATTTTTGACCTTTCCTATTGGATAAATTGATGTCATAATTGTTATGATAACTTTACGCTCTGATAAGAAACATTCTGACAGTTCATGAAAGAACGAGATAACTCAACTTGCCACATTCTCAACACACTTCCTAATGCAAATGAGAATATTATTTGATACCTTTTCATCGGAGAGAAAATAGGTCACTAAATT
This sequence comes from Picea mariana, assembly GCA_032191745.1. Lineage (NCBI taxonomy): Eukaryota > Viridiplantae > Streptophyta > Pinopsida > Pinales > Pinaceae > Picea > Picea mariana. Next base: position 23,517 of record JASDQU010880899.1, read on the forward strand.
TATTCCTCTCTGATGATGGAAGCTCCCAAAACACTCTCAGAAATTTTCAAGTCCGACTACTAGCTATTGTGCCTCTCATACATGAATTTGGGTGATTTGTACCTCAAAATTGTATTAATGGTGAAGTGATTTTTTCCCTTTAGATTGGTTTTCATGCATAGAGCATTAAATTTGCATGTTAGGGTAATTTCCTATTCACATAATAGCTCCAAAACCCTACTTAACGCATTATTTAACTCTGTGATTTTGTTAAAACACTCTGCTCTATATAACCCGATCATGAGCAAATTGTAATTTCATTTCCACTCGGAAAACAACATGTATTCTATTGTTTTAATTTTCCATGCTATTATAATATTATATTTATTATATGAACTTATGTTTTTTCTACTGATTGTAGGACATAAAAAGCACATCATGACGCGGTCAAATACCTAGAAAGTAAGAAAGCTGATAGCTCTTGCTTTGACTCTCACGCCTAAAGCTCAAGCTAGTTCAGGGGACATTTTAGTGATGGATACTACTCACCACACCGAAGAATACCATTACCCTAGGTATGATGAAATATAAAAAAATTTCAACATCGAAGATTTATCGTCATAGGATGAGAGCCTTGAAGTATATCAGAATATCCAAAAAGGTGGTATTCACCATGTGGCTCCTTGTCCCACACTATTCTCGTACACTGATGCAACTTAGTCATGGTTCAAACAATTTGACCTAATCACAACCACAATCATAAGAAAACCTAGGAGACATATAGCATCCTTGAGACCTGAGGATATTGGTGTTAGGTACCACCTACTAGAACCTATAGTCTCCCTCAATGAATCATTTCTAAAGGGATTCACCAAAAATAACAAATAGTTTTCCGATTTTATGTAATATTGGTGGTTAGATGAAGAAAGAAAATCCAAGCAAGGGAAAATATCAATTCTCACCCACGAGTTTAAAATACCATACATAATGTTGATTTATATGCTGAGTAGACTATATGGAAAAGAAAAGAATACACATTTTTAGAAAGAGTGGCTACCCATGGAATACACAATTGTAAAGATAGGACGGGTCTTCAACTAGGCAAAGATATTAACTTTAATATTTTCCATAACATGAAGAATGTTCCAGGTATGAAGAAACCATGTTTTTACATGTCTTTGTATCTTATAGATGATATCTATTAATCCATGCAATTTCCTTCTTTCGGGTGGAGTTGGGATTAAGACCAACCTCCAATACATATTTATTGTTTTGAAATCTGGAACATAATTTACAAAAAATGTTTCTACGATATATGTGATTTATTTCTTTCCCCCCTCCATACTATTATTTTTGGATTCCCAAGATATAGAATATCAAATGAAGCCATGGCTTGGTTGAAAGATGTAGCAGATTGGTATTTTGGGAAATATTATACTTACATCAAAGTGTATGGAAATACTCGAGCCCCATACCTCCTTCTTTGTTATGTCCTTGACAAGTTTTTGATCAAATAAATTGATTTTAAAACCATGGGGATTGGTATATCAAGGAAATGGTCCTTAGGCTAGACCATTATGCATGATACAAATGTGAAAAACAGACAACAAGAATTAGGTGATGACACACCAAAGACTTATATATGTGAAGCTCAATGGGAATTAGGTCTATGTTTTCAGACGGAGGGAAGATTAAAAATGGAATTAAGTAAGGATCAATCGGAAGAGGCTCAGGGAAAATCCTACATGAAAGGTGGATCCAATAGTCTTAGGAGATTCATACCATGAGGTAACTACAAGATGAGGTAATCCGCTTCTCGAAAAGGGGAATTTGTGTAAGGATCAGGGTCAAGGTTCTAGATAAGGATAAAAGGATTCCCTCACTATTATCTCAAAGCAAGATCAGTCACATAAATGAAGTGTCCATGCAAACCTGCTCCTGCAAAAAAAATGATAAAATCCATGCGATTAAAAGGAGACTTGCCAATACGCCATAAACATTACATTTCCTTCCTTCAAGAAAATTTATAAATGAGTGTAGGGTCTATTCAAAAATAATCATGGTTGGTTGTAGATAAGGATATTGATACTGCATGTGTAAAGTCTCAACTCAAAAGATGGATTAGTTATTTTATATAACATCCCCTGTTACCAACAACCCGTAAATTTTTCTCCCATATCACAAGGTAATGTACCCAACCCCAAACTGGGTTAAGCCATGCGTATTTTCATCTTCTGATACCAATTCTAATAGTAGAAATATATCATAAGACAAACTATGTGCGCAACCATCCTTGTGTCATGCATGGCATCTGCTTCCTATTGTCACGTGCAGAACTATTTCCCAGTGCACACAAAAAATATTTCTGAGTTCACACGATGATTTAAGCCTTGCGTTGGAATATCATGACCATTTCTATGAAAATTAACTAATAGCTAACATTTATTAACTGTTATTCCCTGCATATGCAAAAATTATGAAAAACCAACAATAACATGCACAACCATGCATAATTATGTACAATTTCAGTAAACAGAAATAGTGTAAACATACACATGATGAAAAAACATGTATACACACATAAAATAGCACTTTCATTTTGTTGTAAATCACCAACTATGTGCAGACCTCAAACGTTCCTCCCAACTGTAGACTCTGCTATTCATACACTCTCAGCAATAGGTCACTCTAAAGATGGGGCTATGAATCCACCAAGGAAAGTGCACCTAATACAACTAAGGTCTAACCCATAGCATAAAAATAAGATAGTCTCAGGAACACACTCTGGCAATAGTTCCCAACTCATAGCCTCTCATTCCCCACAACGTGTCCCACCCATGGAAATGTACTGCCTTCTCTGCTCAATATTTATTCAATCTTTCCCTTTTCCCTTCTCGGGATTTAGAAACAATCCAGACATGAAGTATTAGAGATTTGTAGCACTCGGAACACAAGGTTTCTCAAGGAGTTACAACACCCACTAGCCCACACGTGGGAAAACAATTCCCAACAACTCTCTCACCCAAAGAGAATGCTCCATAGGCATGAAAACTTGCTTCTTCAACACAAACCACCAATGATTTACTTGGTAAAAATCATATCCAACTTCATCTCATACTCTCTAGACAAGGTACGAGTGATGGATGCAAGAATAAGTGAGTAATCATAAGAATGATGAACGATGAAAATTACACTAAGTTACCCACCTTTTATTCCATGTTCCTATCTTGACACTTGTCATTATAGGAAAGGAAATACCTTTGAGTCCACTTGGTAATTCATTCCTCTCACTTGGGAACTTATGATAAAATTATAACATAAATTTTATGACTTTGGAATAATAATATTTAATTCCTTGGCTTAATCCCCCATGACTTAGACCCTTTTCCTTAGCCCTTTTTCCCTCTCATGGAATCCTATCCAGCCATACTCATTCATCCGACTTGGTCTACATAAATTATGTATTCTAATAATAAAAACAAGTATTATTACATAACACATTTATTTAATCTTTCTCGCCTAAATCACACAGGCACTATGGCCTCAAAATGTATATATATGCAAAGGAACTCTATCCCAAAATGTCCCTTATAAGCAACCTATAAAAAATATGTACATTTACAACTTAGGGTTCATCCTAGGGGTATTACATTCCCCTCCCCCTTATTTATGCATTATCCTCAGTGCATTATATACACATGTACAATAAAAAATATTCAAAAATATGCAGGTACTCTTCCCACATGGCATCCTTATGTTCCCAGGTTGCATCCTTAGGACTGTAATAGGTCCATTGGACCTTTTCCAATCTTGTTTCTTGATTCTGAAGAAACTTGACTTTATGGTCCAATATTCACACATGATGAACTCTAAAGTCTCCTTTTTGCTCCACCTAGATCACATTCCAATCAATCACATGATTAGCATTAGGTACATAGTTTTTAAGAAAAGATAGATCAAACACATTATGTATGCACAAGGATGAAAGTAGTGCAAGAATGTATGAAATAGGACCAATCCTTTCAAGGATCTCATATGGTACATAATATCTTGTTTCTAGATTTAGATAGCTCCCCAATTTAAGTGAACTCTTCGTAGATTCCACTTTTAAGAAGACATGCTCAACAACTTTAAACTCTCTCTGCATTCTACCTTTGTTTGCATAACTCTTCTTCATGTCTTGAGCAACCTTTAAATTATGCTTAATTTTCACCATCTTCTCTTTCATTTCTCTAAGAATTTCCGACCCAACCACTACTCTATCCATTGGGTTATCTCAACTCACTGGTGTGTTTCATTTTCTACCATATCATGCTTCAAATGGGATAATATTCAAAGATGTTTGATACCCATTATTATATGCAAACTCAACTAAATGTAAATAATCTTCCCATTTTGATGGTTTATCCATCACATAGACCCTCAACATATCCTCAATAACTTGATTGACCCTTTTCATTTTCCCATCTGATTGTGGATGATACATTGTGCTAAAATTCATATTTGTCCCAAATCCTTTGAATAATGCCTTCCAAAAGTTGGATGTGAACTTGGGATCCCTATCAGAAACAATTTCATTAGGTATTCCATGTAGCCTAGCAATTTATCTCATATAAATCTCTACAATGTTAGTTGCCTTGTAAGTGAGCTTCGTTGGAATACAATGGGGAACTTTAGTAATCTTATCCACCACCACCATGATGGAATCATGTTGCCTCATTGTTTTGGGAAGCTTGGTGATGAAATCAATTTTCACCACTTCCCATTTCCATTCTAGAATGGGAAATGGTTGTAGCAAACCAGCTAGGTGTCTATGATTATCCTTTCCTTTTTTAAATTATAAACATCTATTAATATACTCATCCACCTCTTTATTCATACCTGGCCAAAAATACTGACTCTTGACAACTGAAATTATGTTTTGGTAACCTGGGTGCCCAACATAGGGAACATTATGCATTTCTCTTAGCACCATATTTTTCAACTCCTGTGATTTGGGAACATACACTCTGCACCTGTACATGAGTATCCCATCCTCTCTCAAATAATAATATTTAGTTTTTTGTTGCAAATTACCTTGTTGTAGTTTTTATGTTGTTTGCACATAGTGTTGATCTAATTTCCCAACTTCCAAAATTTAGTCCTTCAAATCATATTTGCACATGCTAATGGCTATAGTATGCATATCATGCACCCTCCTATTGAGTGAAACAACCACCTTGTTATCCTTTCCTTTTATATGCTTTATATCAAAGTCAAACTCACTAAACAATTCCAGCCATCTGATTTTCCTAGAATTCATAGTTGGCTTTCCAAAACAATATTTCAAAACACTATGGTATGTACTCAACTCAAATATTTTTCCCATAAGATATGCCTCCACATATTTAAGGCATGAACTATGGTTTCCAATTATAAATCATGAGTTGCATAATGTCTCTAATGTTCTTTTAGCTTCCTTGACTCGTAGCATATCACATGCCCATTTTGGATAAGGAGTCCTCCAAGGCCTTCCTTGCATGCATAAATGCACACAATGGAATCCTAATTTGGGTCAACAATATTAAATATTGGTGCACTTTTCAACAAATTCTTCAAGTGTTGAAATATTTCTTCACATTCAGAAGTCCACTCGAACTCGACACCCTTCTTTTGCAAAGAAGTGATTGGGTGTGCAATTCGTGAGAAGCCTTCAATAAATATTCTGTAGTAACCTACAAGTCCCATGAATGACCTCACCTATGAGATATTCTTTGGTGTTTTCCATCCCTCAATGGATTTTATCTTTCCTGGGTCCACTGCTATCCTTCCTTTAAAATAATATGGCCCAAATAATGAATATACCTTTGATAAAATGAGCACTTGCTCATCTTAGCATACAATTTATGTTCCCTCAATACTTGTAGCACCATTCTCGAGTGTTTCTCATTATCTTCTTCATACTTAGAGTATTGTTGATGGAAAAAAATAACCATAATAAACATTGGGGAGATCACCCAGTGAGGGCCCCAAATGCCCTTATCCATTTGGGGATGGTGATTCCGACTGGGTTTATGGGTCTAGTTACCATCAACGTAATATAATGTTAATCTAATCATGACTATTCTATATATAAAAAATTATATACACAACCTTCTATTCTCGAATGCATATTGTTAGATGATTTTATCAACAAACAGAAGGAAAGGGATTGCTTCTTGCAACATGCTTGCAAGAAAGTAACCCTAAGGCTGACACAAGGGATCAACTACGCCATACTGGGTTTTTCTCCTGTGAAAGGAGACTTTATAGAATTAAATGCAAATGTGGGTTTAATATATGATGCAAGCGAAAAAGGAAATTGTAATCTATCATATCTTGATTAGGACAAGATACAGATCTAATCCAAACCAATAGCAAAGTAATAAAAAGGGGAAAGGACTGGTATTGAATTTAATATTATGGTTGATTTGCAAATCATAGAATTAGTTCATATGATTTGAAAATTATTCATGCAAATATGCAATGGAAAGATCTCAACAAATAGTTATTAATATAACCATAACATATACTCAAACTCAATTATGAATTCAATTTAAGATATACTATTATATCAAATAAATAGTTCTTCTAATATAACAATAATTAAACCAAAACAATATTATAGTTAAATGATAAATAGTTACCATTAACTGCAATCAAGTTTCCATGAATCCATCATTAAATTCTAATTTAAAATCTCTCTTCTCTGTAAAGATAGATTTACGAAAATAAAGATTTAAATCAAAACTAAATTAACAAGAAAAAGTAAAAACAAGCTTAGAAATCATACAATAGTGCAAATCAATGGAAACTTGTCATTAACTTTAAATCACTCTGTCTTTGCACAATCCTCTAAAACTCCACAGAAAGAAAATAGCTCTAATACACAGTGTCACCAATATATTTTCTCACTATAGATTTTTTCCCCAAGTTCAGATATGGAACCCTCATATAAGAATAATATAACACATTTTATAATTTCTCCACTCAGGTCCAATCCCACTATTAGCTACAGAATTCAAAAAGGCCAAAATGAAAAATTCTAGAAACAACCCCTTAATAAAAGTAACAATATATTCACAAATATCTATTTGTTTACAAAATGACCCGTGAGAGAAGTAAACCAGCCCATTCTATATCTGGGTTTTCAACTGTTTGGAGAAATTCCTCTCGGATTATTAAAAAATCGATATGCAAAATCTCCTCCTGAAACGTGATGCGATTTCTGATATGAGAAACATCCATGCCACTCCAATCCTTATTTCTCCCAAATGATTTATATTTTGAGAGAATACTTCGGGATAAGGTAAATGAGCCTGTTTTAGATGTGGGTTTTCAATCGCCTGGCATGATTCCTCATTTATCGCCCATAAATCAACCTGCAAAATTACTTCGTGTGAGTTGGTCGTAACAACAAATATGTAAAATTTCATCTCCTTCCTCATAATATTTATCTCAAAGTATTTATTTTGTGAGGCAACGGTCCATATAAAATGTAAACCAGCCCATTTTGGAAGTGGGTTTTCAACCATTTGGAGAGATTCTTCTCTGATTATGTGGAAACCACTCTGCAAAATCACCTCCTGAAGATGGATGCAATTTCCAATCTGTCGAAACAAATTACCAAATTAGAATAATAATTCATGCTTTCCCATGGAGATAAAATTAACAATGAAAGAATATGGAAATGAATAAACAACAAGAAATCTTCTTGGCTAAATAAAATCTTCTAAATTAGTTCAAAAAACTAAATTTAGTTGCAAATCCATAGCCTTCACTTTTGTTGATTTTTTGGGGATAGTAAATCTCGAAATTTGATTGAATTATTGTTTCCAGATTATTCCCCATGAAAATAGCTTTCCAACGAGTTCTTATTTTCCTCATTTCATTGTGTAAAACTCAGTCTATCACTTGTTAAAGTTGAGTCATCAAAACTAATCTAATTTATAAAACTTTCTGGGCAATTGTATTAATTTTATTTTAATATATATTTTTTGTTTCATTTAATTATTTAATTTATGTTATAATTAAAATATATATATACATGAATTGCATTTACGATTTAATAAAAACAAAATTAAATCAAATTTAACGTTATGAACTAAAAATTAACTTAATTAATTATAAAAAAATTATTTACATATTTACATATTTTAATGCCCATGGTAAAATTGACCAAACTTTGGACCAAGGATATCTTCCAAATCGTCAGTCATAATGAAGCAAAAATTCAACTATTGGAATGTTGGAAATAAACTAAATTTACCAAACATCGAAATGAAAGATTTAAAAAATTTCTCACACATGACATCATTCCCAAGGGGCCCACATAAGCCAGAATTAAAGAAAAATAAGCTTTTAAAGATGAAAGTACTTGAATGCCTAGTTCCAAAAGAGAGAATCCAAATATAGAGAATATTTATAACTTTTAATTACATCTCTACTATTGGATAGTAAACATAGTTAGGAGGTTATTAAAGATTATTATGCATCTATTATAAAATTACCTTTTCTCCTAACATTGCTTCGTTGCTAGCAGGCCTGTTTAGTACCCCAATGAATTTGTCTTGGTACCATATGTGAATTTAAACACTGCCAGTAGGCCTATTCAGTATCTTGACGGATTTGCATACAATTCCCACACATATGTGTTCTCAACTCTCTTGTTCCCACCCTTTTGATAAACATATTTGGAGAATTTCTTTTTAGCAATTAGATGAAAAGAGAGGTGTGGTATAGGAGGCTTTTTAGCTTGAAGTATTGGAAGTGATACTGATATAATTTGACCCCACTAGTTATCTTTATATACTAAAGTAGAGGCTTTTATATGTGGAGGGGATGGGAGGGATTCAATGTAAATAATGTCGACAATTCTTTCCTTTATAAAAATAATCTTATAATACTTGAAACTTATCATAATGTTCCCCATGGATAACGGTTAATGTACAAGAAAAGTGAAAACTTGGCATTGATGACCTTTAAGTAAATGAAATCCTATTGAAAATATAGAGAAAAAAAAATCCCTATTGAAACAAACTCATATTGCACATGAAATATTGCCCCATACAAATCAGAAAATCCAATCAAAAACAAAAGAAAAAAAAATCAGAAAATTTCAATCATTGCAAACGAAGAAAGAAAATGCAGGCTCTAAACAGGCTCTAAAAGAAAGATAAAGAAAAAATCAAATCTAAAAATAAACATCAACCAGGAAACTTATGACATCACAACTCAACAAAAGAGTGCATGTAAGGAAATCATATTTGTTTAACTTAAGTTGAGATTTTTATGTTTTGTCAAGTTGCAACTAAATGGGATTTTTATTATTCAAACTAAAATCTAAACATCTAGAAAACAATGGTGATTAAAAGATGAAGTTAAATCAGATTGAATTAAAGGAAAATAGAGGTTCAAAAAATCCATGATTTAGCTTGATTGCAATTTTATCAACATCATCATTATTTTCCTAGCAGGTGAAGTGAGGAGAGTGAATTTCAATCCAATAGGGGTGCTAGAAAGTCCCTGAATACTTGCAAAACAAAGTTTGCACTACTACATATTGAAAAATTTGCGACGACCACTTGCGACGAAAGTACTCTTTCGTCGCAACATGCAAGAGAAAAAGTTCTTTTTTTCTAAATCTACCCCGTGTTCATCGCAATCTCGATGCCTACATTTTGACTGAATTATAATGGTCAATGTTCGTCGCATAAGCGACAACCTTAGATTGTCCGTTGCATAATCAACGAATTTTGACCATAATAATTTAGTCAAACTTTACCATTGAAAATGACCTAAAATAAATAGGTGGAAAAAAATATATATTTTTAGGTCACTATCATCGCAATGGCGATGATAGTGACCTAAAATTGGCCTATAAATATTTGACGATTTAAAGATGTTGTGACAATCTTGCTATAACAACGATGGTTCCGAAAGGGTATTTTTGTGCAGAAAAAATGTCACAGAATGTTCTTAGAGGTGGGGAAAAAAGTAAAGCAGGTGAAAAGGGTGATGGTAGATGTTATGTCCCTTGTAAAAAATGTTTCCTCCAACGTCCCGTAAGAATTTTAATAGCAACAACTACAAAAAATTGTAGGAAATATGGTCACATTGATGGTGGATCGAATGAATATCGTCCCATGGTAATTAGCTATATATTCATTATCTTTTTTTATTTTGTCAATTTTATATAAAATTATATATATGTATATATATTGTTTGAATGTTTGTTATAATATACACTAATTTTGCATGATTGTTTGTAATTATAAAGTTAGAGTTGCCCTCTAACGTTTCGCAGAATATTGCACCAAGTATTAGTAGAAATGATGTTGTACAAGTTGAGGAACATCATCATGACCAAGAAAATGAGTATCTCATGGAAGAAGATGATGGGACAAATCAAATGATCCAAGATTTTTTTTCGCAGCCGGATGAAGATGGGAAAAATGCTGGTATTTATGATGAACCTCTATTAGAAAAGGCAAATAAATGACTTTATGAAGGATCAAGAGCAAATCTTCTCTCTGCTACATTGTTGCTGGTGAACTTAAAGGTTATGAATAATTTGTCGAACACTTGTATGACACAGATACTAAGGTATGTAATATGTTTCATCTCATACTATACATAAATGTTGATTTTTTTATATTTGTTTTTAGTGTTAATTAATGTGTAAAATAAGAATGAATTTTTTATGATTAATATCCTTACATTAACTAGTTGTTTGTTATGTTGTAGATTGTTAGGTGAATTTTTGTTACCATCGTCAAATATTTTACCTCGCACATATCAAGTTTTGCATGCCATTATGAAAGACATTGGAATGGATTATCAAACTATAGATGCATGTCCTAATGACCATATTATATATTATGGACAACATGCTTCGAAAACCGAATTTTCGCAATGGCTTATCAGTAGATATCGAACTGATCAAGTAACAAAAAGGGTGCCTCGAAAGGTTCTTCGTCATATTCCCATAATTCCACGTTTGCAGCGATTGTTTAGGTGTGAAAACATAGCACAATTTATGGATTACCATGCATGTAATAGAAGTTAAGATGGTGTTCTTTGAATGCCTGTCGATGGTTCTGCATTTAGGGAAATTAAGGGAAAATGGGCATATTTCAAAGATGAACCTCGTAATGTTAGGCTTTCATTGGCAGCTAACGATGTTAATACATTCAGAGAGCTTAGGTATATTTACTCATTGTGGTCTATTTTTGTTATCAACAATAACATTCCTCCTTGGATGTCAATAAAGAGGAAGCACATAATGTTGACA
>JASDQU010880900.1:21340-31607 GCA_032191745.1 Picea mariana
TATATGTTGTGCATGTGATTTCATGTTTTAAATTGAATTCTGAAAGGGAGAGGGAATGAGTTTCAATTGTTTCTCTATCTGAGCCAGGGGATTCTTGCAAAGTGTGCAGTTTAATTCATCCACAAGGAGTGTGTTGATGAAGGCTCAGTAGTCTAACTCTTGTTCTCATTCACCCAGAAGTGGACGTGGGTTGTTGAAGCCATGCAAGGAGTGCGTAGGTTGAAGAGGAAGTCTTAGTTGAAAATCTGAGCAAAGGAGATCAAAGACTGCTGCTGCAGGAGTTGCACAGATTCAGAAGGATTCAACACTTGGGAGTTGTTGAATGTTAAGCGCAAGGAGTGCGCACAAATTCCCCTGAAAGAATTAGAGTGGGAAATATTAGGAGGTATAGCACCTTGGTGATATCGTTGAAAGGGAGCACAGGAGGTTTGTGTCAAAGAAGGTTCAATAAGGTTTGCAAGCGTAGACATTGGAGAATGAGTTCTCAGAGAGGACATTCAACCTTCTTAAGAAATTCTCAAGGAGGAGGAATCGGCGGTCAGGGTTCGCAGAGGAAAACAACAAAATCCCGTCAACCGTTAGATCTCGAAAAGTTGCACAAAGTTTAATTCACAGCGAACAGAGGAGGAGTCTGAAGGAGTCATCGAGATATTTTCTTCATCAGGATTTTGCTGAGCAAGAGAATCGATATCTCATGAGTCTCAAAATCTCAGAAAATACCCTAGCTGTTGATCTCGGCAGGACATATGTCAAGGCGCCAGGGAGCCATCAAGATTCGGTTCGTCGAAAAATCAAGGTTTCCGGAGACCAGATTCTTGTGTATGTTGACATTGTGATTTGCGATTTCTTGAGAGGAGAAAAGTCGTGGACCACAGCAGAGACACGTGGCGTGAGATCCCAAAGAGTCCGAGTTCAGCATTTCGGGGTTTCCACATACAACCTAATTGTGGGATTAGAGGTCGCAATTTCGCGATACCCGATAGAGTGGGAGGAAGCGGTGACATGGAGGAGAGAAATCACACATGCATTGGGGTTCAACATTTTGGGATTCTCGGTGATAAGAAACTCACGATAGGAGAAGTCTCGAAATCCCAAAATGCGATGGTCCCACGGTTATAGTAGTTCAGTGGAAGACAGGTGTCGAAGGGTCAATCCTTGAAAGGGAGATAACGACAGGTGGCATCAGGGATCAGGAATCGGGGAATTGCAAGGCAAGTTGTCTACGACCTCCTAAGGGCCAATTTCCCGATGGGGATGTTCCTGACAGAAACAAGGAAACTGTGAGAGGATACTCATCGGGGTTCGGGGATTTGTGAGACCCGATCCTGTGAGTTTAGAGCTTGTGATCTTGCGAGGTCTGATTTCCTGATAGGACAAAGGGAGGTCATAAAGTGAGTCCTGTGGGTGTTGGAAAGTCCTAAAAGGTATTGAAGAACATTTCAGTTCTTCAGGCCTAGGGAAGAGAAGGTCTTGGTGGGAGCGGACGTGCCCTGGTTGGTGCGTTTACGTCATAATCATAAACCAGCTAGACTGGGTGATTGGTGGGAGCAGGGACAAAGTCATGTGGGATGGTGTCACCCCTTGTCTTCATCCTCTTGTGTCTCGTCAACCTTTGTGTGGGGTAGGTATAGTCTCCCAGTCAGTATTTGGTTCCTAGCCCATCAGAGTTTTCTTGAGTCTTGGTCCCTTTTGTTTTGCGCCAAGGTTATTGATGCATCTATCACCCAGGGAAGGGCATGATTCCTGATGAGGGGATCATGGTGCGCCCTGTGGATAGTGGAAAATGAGATCTTGGCCGAAGTAGGTTATTTTGTGTGAGTGTTGACGAGCATGCAAGTTACTCTTGGCACAAGGGCCGACATCCTTTAGGTGTTAGGTCTACGCACCTTGAGGTTCTAGCATTGTTCGTCTAGGCCATGATGTTGGGATGGGGGTGTTGTCCCTTAGCTTGTAGGCATGGTCGTGTTTGTTTCAAAAGGGCAGTCATCCTCCTTGTTATTTTGCACATGTTTACCAATTGCCTTGAGCCGGTGTGTGGTGTCATAGTAACTTGTTGCCTGGAATGCATGCTAGTGTTCATCGTCAATGGTGTGATTAAATTGTTGTCGGCGTCGCCTTGTTTCCTCTTAACTCCTGAAAAAAAAAATATGAAAACAAAACAAAATTGCTTCACTTGTTGTCGTAATGATGTGGTCATTACAATTTATATTTTCACCCATATTGTCATCGGAATTAGATAATGAATGTTCAGCATCAAAATTATTTTTTGAATTGGGAGGAGTAGGACCATGAGGTGTAGGAGGAATCTGGTCTAAAGGTGTGGGTATGGCATGCATATTAGTTTCAACTAAATCTTCTATGGAGTCAAAAATAACATTGTTCCCATTCTTAGGTCATATTACATGGATTTCTCTCCTCCTCAGGGGTGTTGAGTATGTGGGTCTCTATATAAGTAACTTGGCGTATGAGTGTGTAATGTGACGATTTTCAATAAAATCCTCATTAGGGATGGGATACCAACCTTATGGATGATTTTCAGGACTACGAGTAACACTTTAAAATGCATGATTTGAATCTTAAAAGGAAATATCATGTTTGAAAGGGATATGAGGGAAATGTTGTTGAACATGAACATTTTCAGAGGAATGGTCAAGCATTTGTTGTGGGTTTATTCTATCCATACAAAATCAAGCCCACCTTCTAGCACCAATCTATTGGGGAATATTTTTCCTTCAATAATAAGGGGTACTCCGTGGTTCACACTCCCAATTAGACTATGCATTGTTTCGTTTAGGAGAGCCATTCGTATCCTAGACTAGCTTCCATTACTGGTTATGAGTGATGATTAGGTGATTGGTAAATGGAAATACAATTATAACTAAGTGAATAAATAAATAGTAACTAACATATCCTAGATAGGAGCATTTAATGAAGTGAGGATGATTAGATGATCGGTAAATGGAAATACAATTATAACTAAGTGAATAAATAAATATTAACTAACATATCCTAGATAGGAGCATTTAAAGTAATGAAGTGAGGGACTATAAATGAAACAAATCCTTGCAAACAACTTCCTTTAGATAGTTGTTCGAAGCATGAAGGTTAAAAAAACACATGCATGTAGATACATAACCAAGTTAGTCTAAATCATGTAGTTATATACATAAGCAACTCATTATATCAAGGAGAGACAAAAGGAAGAGTAAGAAAAGCTACAAAAATAATTCAATTTGCATAAGAGTAGTCTATAAGAAAAAATATATCCTACAACACATCTACACAATACACAGTTAGCTGAAAAGAGTTTACAACAACTATCATTTACAAGAATTCTTCTCTGAAACAAAATTTGTTGTAAGGGATTCTTAATTTTAGTTAACAAAGTATTATCTCCGAAAGAATTTAGTTAATGTACAATTTTTGAACAAGCCCTTCAAAATGGGCCTCTTCCTTTACTTATAGAAATTGTAGTAATTGTTGAAATTGTGTTCTTGAATTCCATAAGAAGAAGTTACAAAACCTTTCAAATTTCCCCTCAATGGATATTAACATATGTAAGAATGAGTACGAAGCTAATAGTAGTTGGAAAAATAAAATATAGAATATTGTTCTTATCAAATATGAATTGGCTATTTTGTCTTATTCATAGGTTTTTCTCCTTAATGTAGGCTTCCCAAACTTTGTATTGGTCATCAAGTGATATCATCCCATGGTACCAAATTTCCTCGAGGGAATATTTTTGGGACGATGAGTTTTTCATGAGAGTATTCATGTATCTCTCCAAGGAGGCCATGAATGCTTCGATCATCCTTTGAACTTTAGCTGATTAGATGAAGTGTTCCTCCATCTACCCATTGATTGTTATTTTGTGGATACTTTAACTTTCTCTCATCTTTGGTTGATATTTTTTTGTATTTTTTCAAGGAGTTTCTCCATTGAAATGGTTTTCCAGGGTTCCTATATAGGAGGAAGGAAAATATTATGTGTTGATACATGTTTGTCTTTCTGAAGTTGTGCACAGATAGAGAGTGAGCTTGTCATTTCATTTTATTATCTCTTCCCATCTTCCTGGCATCAATTAAGGAAAGTGTCATCAATTATTATTTCTACCTATGAGGGGTAAGGAAGCTCAATTGAAGCATCTGGATTCTCTGCAATCCATATTCTTATGTCATATAAACCTTCTCAAATGGTGGGGAGATGGATTTTATTGATTTTCACACAACTATGTTGGCCCATTATGTTGGATACCAACTCATGGAATACATGTCGATGGGAAAACATATCTGTAATAGCCTCTTCAAGCTTTGTTATGAACTTTTCACCACATGATTTAAATTCCCTTAGTCTTCCCTCATGTTTATTTTCATGCCTAAGTGTTTCTTCTAGTTCTATAATTCTCAGATCCTTTTCTTGGTTTTGGTGGAAACATTTATTGAGGTTTCGCTCCATTGATACGATGAAGGTAGCACTAGTGAATTCTATGGAGAGTGGATATTCGATGACATCTTCCATCACAATAGTCTCTATGAGGAATAATAATTGATTTCCCCTTTTGACTAGTACCTTCCTCATCTTCTATTGCACAATCCTATGAGTAGCTTAGTGAAATTTGAACTTCTTCAAGTTCATCACTTCGTTGGGTTTGTATGTTGTGTGAAGCCTCTACTCCATTTCGTAGAATTGAAGATGAATGTAGGGAACTTATGCTAATGTTTTCGGGATGTCTTTGTCCATAGGTGAGGGATCGTTGTTTAGCTCCTCTTCATCATTTTTTCGTTGTTCTTCTTCAACTTCCTTGGATGCAATTTCATCTGCTACTGATTGTGTAACTTCTTTTTCAACTATTGTTTTTGCTTCTTTTTCGTCCTCTGTTGTTCTCTCACCCAATCCTTCAGTTCTAGAGTCCGCTTTTGTTTTTTCTGTTGTGTCAACCTCTACCTTTTCCTTGCATTATTTTATGTTACTTTTTTTCTCAGCAACATATTATTTCTTCTTTTGGACCTTTTCTTTTTTTCTTCTTCTTCCTCCTCTGTTTTCTTGGATTATTCGAAGTCTTTCTCCTCATTAACAATCCTTCCTATAGGTTTGACCTACCTCTTGGCGATACCTTCATCATATTTTCTCACACCATAGTGAACTTCCTCCTCCTCCCATGTGGTTAAAGTGTATTCTCATGGGTGTTTGTACTTATTACAATGTTCCTTGACAACTTTCTTTGGATTGTGCCTCCAAAACCTTTCTTATATGATGAATAAAAATAACAGTGTGTCCACCTATGCTTTGGCTTTATTAGTCCTTCCGAATGTGTATGAGTTGACCCACAGTGGAAGTAGGGGCCATATATCCTTTTTTTTCTTGATATACTGTTTCCCAAACTCCATGGATCACATCTTGATATGTGATATCCTAAATCACTAATATGCCAAGAACAAATCTTGGGAGAAAATGGGAATATTTGGTAGCTCTGTATACCCTTAAGTGGATTCCATGCTCCTCGAGGAAACAATCTCCAATATTCTGGATAATTTCTAATGATTTATCTATCATACATGGAGTTGGTGCATCAAATATGAGCTCATAGAGTCGTGCGAAAAATAATCACAGATTTTATGATATTGCATTTTGTATTTGTGCTCCTAGAGCACCTTGCAGTAGATATGCACAAACAGGTCGATAGAATTCTAGGCCCAACCCATGTTGGGATCTTGATGTCTCACACACATAATATCCAACCAATAAGAAGACATGTGAAATATTATCCATGAATGGGGAGTTGTCTCCTTGAATGCCCATCCCATGTTTGGATCTTGATGTCTCACACACATAATATCCAACCAATAAGAAAACATGTGAAATATTATCCATGAATGGGGAGTTGTCTCCTTGAATAGTGTAATGGACTCTGCTAGGGATGCTAATAGGATGTCAGCCAAATTAAATGACGAACCTTCATCCACACAATACTATATTAAATTCATAAGAGATATAATGAATTTAGAAAGATCGTGTTCCCCATAAATCTTGCAAAGCATCATCATGATGTATTGCTATGGTTTTATTAACAATGAGGTGGGATACTCGCTAGAAGGTCCGAGTTTGAATGCCTTATCTATATTGTACCGGATCTTGAATAGATAGTTTTCCTTCTGTATGAACTTCTTGAGGAGTTTATCATCCGATGACCATGTTCTGTTTTCCAAATAATAATACTTGGATAGATCGGTTTCTTTAAATGACGTTATGGGTTGCCACTTAGAATTGAGTATATATTGCTTGTCAATCTCTATGTGCTTGAGGATCCATGAGATCAGATATGCATAAGGGAAAATTGATGCATGAGACACCACCCTATGGAATCCTAACCTCCGGATGTTTCCAAAGATTTTGAGGTCATTATGATCTTCAACTTCCACAGGGAAGTTCTTCCTTTTGAACATATGGAAAAATTCACCCCGCTTGAGTGAATTTTCCCATTTCTATAAGAGTCTTGTAGTTTTTTCATAGAGAACCCTTGGGGTGTTAGGTTCTTCTCCCTGTGAACTTCCACTTTAGAAAGCTTCTGCCGCAGGTACTTTGCTGGTTTTTTTCTTGTGCAATGAGATATATGAATCTATGACAGACATAGTCGTAGTTAGTGCATCAAACCAATTATAAAAGAAGACACAATAATAACATAAAATGTTAGATTGTTAACCATGTAAATCATTAAGTATTTAAAGCATTAACAAGATTTTGTTTTTAAATATATTCGTATATTCAAACCTATGTTGGTAACTTAGGAATCGCTCGATTCAATGTTAGGAGGGAAGTCATTGTCTCGGGAAGATAGGATGATTCGAGACATAGTGATATTTTGAGGAATTCTAACTTAGCTTTGGTAAAATAGTGTAATTGTTGACACCTTGGCTGATGAATGAGGTGAAACCAGAGTCAAAGATGAGAAATGCTCTAGTATGTACCAGAGGGTTTCTTGATAACTTGGCGAGTAATATTATGGTATCAAAGTAGTTTGTGGCAATTTTTCCAATTTATACTGGGACTAAACTTCACAAGATATCCAGTGTGTTCCGCAGAAAATCTCATGAACGATGCTAGTGTAGGAAGAAACAGACCAACAACATTGGCATGAATTATGTCAGCATGTAGACCATTTGTGCCAAATGAATTTGCATTAAGTAATCTGATATGATACCATAGGCATTTGTATTAAATATGGCAACGAACTAGAGATGAATACCGACGGATTTTGTGTTAACTCTTCTGATATCAGGAGGTATGTAACATAGGATTTTGTATTAACTCTTCCAACAAATTCCGGAGGTGAAAAAAACAATGATTCCTGCTACGCACTGGATGCTTATCATGATAAACTTGCATACTATGTCAAGTTTGAAGGAGAGAAAAATTATGACTAAGGACCAGTAATGGGAAATGGATAGTCTTTGAACTACTCCCATGGAAGACTATTCATGTGCCCAATTTTCACTGAAACCCTTACAACATGGATATGAAACCCAATTTTTTCTTGGTTAGGGCTTGGCGCGAGTAGAATGATATCATGTAATTCCTTGAGGAGAGGGTTTGGGAGCAGCTTCGTTTGGAGCAGGTCGAGGATATCTTGAAGCTAGGTGGAAGATCCTCCAATGCATGGAGTTGAGGTGCCCATAGGTGATACATTGGGTGATGAAGGCGAATGGTAGAGCTATTTTAGGACCGAAGTAGGTTTGAGTAGGGTAAGAAAGAAAAGGGTTCTCGGATATGTTGAAAAGTTCATGGGATTTCTTTCAATACATGCAAAAAATTCTAAGTGTTAAAAAAAAATAAAAAATATCTTGAAAGCTAAAGCAAGTTTATCAAAGGGAAATGAGAAGCCTTAGTGTAGGTCAAGAAAATTTGCAGTTTCCTAGGTATGTAAAGATATTTTCAAATAAAAAAAGATGGGTTTCATTTTCTTGGTTAAAAATAACTTGTTTTGAAAAATCACAAGAAAAAGGGAAGGTATTGATGTTTGGAAAAACACTCTCCTACAATAGCTTCCCACAAGAAGTTCTCCCAACACTCCTACAATAGATTCTTGCAGCAAGTTCCCACATCAACTTCATCTAATAGTGCTCCCATTTTGTGACAGTGCCACAATTTGCGACGTCATTTTGATATACAACTACCAATCATGATATTCAGCGGCATTGTAAATAAAATATGTGAAACAAATACACCCTGAGGCTATGCTCACTTCTGTATTATTCAATGAAGACAGATTACATCCTTATATAGGAAAAGANTCAAATAAAAAAAGATGCATTTCATTTTCTTGGTTAAAAATAACTTGTTTTGAAAATTCACAAGAAAAAGGGAAGGTATTGATGTTTGGAAAAACACTCTCCTACAATAGCTTCCCACAAGAAGTTCTCCCAACACTCCTACAATAGATTCTTGCAGCAAGTTCCACAACAACTTCATCTAATAGTGCTCCCATTTTGTGACAGTGCCACAATTTGCGACGTCATTTTGATATATAACTACCAATCATGATATTCAGCGGCATTGTAAATAAAATATGTGAAACAAATACACCCTGAGGCTATGCTCACTTCTGTATTATTCAATGAAGACAGATTACATCCTTATATAGGAAAAGACTCAACCGAGTGAGTTACATGGAAACCAAAGACAACTAGACTCTTAACTAAGGACTGAATCTTAACATGCCTACAACTAACTCTCACAACTAAAGCTTATAACTGGTGCTTACAACTGACGCTTACTCCATTATTTCCAAGTCTCCCCCTTAATGGAGAATGGATTGACTTCTACACCTAACATCTCCCTAAACAGCTCAAAGTTAATCTTTCCAAGAGGCTTAGTGAAAATATCAACAACATTTTCACTAGTATTACAGTACACAAGGGTTATTTCATTTCACTGCAACTTTTCTTGAACAAAATGATACTGAGCTTCAACATGCTTTGTCCTTGCATGAAAAATTGGATTCTTCTCAATATTGATTGAACTTCGATTATCACGTCTAGGTTCCTTTTGCTCTTCTCCAACATCTTGAAGAAGTATTCTTAACCAAACAACTTCACAAGTTGTTGCACACAAGGCTTTATATTCTGCTTCAGTAGAAGACAAAGATATAGTAGGCTGCTTTTTACTACTCCATGAAACAACCCCAGATCCAATGTTGAACGCATATCCAGTGGTTGATCTTCGATCATTCAGATTGCCAACCCAACAGTAGAAGACAAAGATATAGTAGGTTTCTTTTTACTGCTCCATGGAACAACCCCAGATCCAATGTTGAACACATATCCAATGGTTGATCTTCGATCATTCAGATTGTCAACCCAATCATAATCTGAATAACCTGTCAACTCAACATCGCATCATTATGTTTAATACCATAATCAAGTGTACCTTTTAGATACCTAAGTATTGCCTTTGCTGCATTCCAATGGATTTCATGAGATTTCGCCATGAACTGACTTAACACACTCACAAAATATGAAATATCAGGTCTGGTTGTGGTGAGATAATTCAGAATACCCACCATCTGTCTATACACAGTTCCATTCACCTCCTTCGAAGCATCATCACAATAAAGTTTCACATTCTGCTGCATGGGAACAGTAGAAGACTTACACTAATCCATTTTAAATCTCTTAAGTATTTTTCTGATATACTTACTCTGACAAACAAAAGTTTGTCCTGCATTTCTCCAAACTTCAAGACCTAGGCAGTAATGTAACTCACCAAGATCTTTCATTTCAAATACCTTTGATAACTGCTCCTTGATTTCATCAATTAACTTCTTTGCATTTCCTTTAATTATTAAATCATCAACATATAATGAAATAAATACTATATACCCTTGTTCATCAAATTTGGTATACAGATTTGGATCATTTTTTCTCCTCATAAAACCCTGTTGAAGAAAGAAAGAATCTATTTTTTCATACCTTGACCTAGGTGCCTATTTTAGTCCATACAATGTTTTCTTTAACTTACACACTAAGTGTTTTTCAACAAACCCTTCAGGTTGAGTAAGGTAAACCTCTTCCTTTAACTCACCATTCAAAGAGGCAAATTTAACATCTAACTGATGCAGCTTCGAATGGTACTTTGCAGCTAAAGCAATTAACATTCTGATAGCATTCAATTTATCTATTGGTGCAAATGTTTCAACATAATCAATACCTTCTATTTGTGAATACTCCTTTGACACCAGTCTAGCCTTATACTTATCTACACTACCATCTAA
>JASDQU010880902.1:14754-34806 GCA_032191745.1 Picea mariana
TTTTTTGCATAATAGTGGCTCGAAATGTCCAACAAGTGCATTTTCATCATGAAACAATATGTCATGAGTGTTTGTAGACAAGTTTGAATTGAAATGCAAGTAGCTTTTCATTTGACTTTTTGACCAAACTCTTATTGACATTTTTAGCCAGTTCGATGCCCATTGTATACAAAAAATATCGCCCCATAGACCTCTATTGTTTATTTCTATCTCAATTGATGCTAATCTAGAAATCCTATTCAAATATTCTTCTGGGTCACTAATATTATGCATTTCTATCAATGAAGACCTATCTAGCTCGAGTTGATAAGATGCAATTGCCTATGTATCTTGTTTTTGCAAGTATGTCATAAAGTGTTCTATTGTACCCTCTCTAATTTATGTTAATGTGTATGTAAAATGAAGTAGCATCTCCAATGCATTAAAAAAACAATCTCCTTCAACATACACAAAGTTTTGTAAGAGAAAAAAACCATAGTTTTCTAGCACACTATCAGTTTCTATCATTGACTATGGATTTTTTGTATCCATTTTATATTGTTTTCTTGAATCACTAGTATACTCCATATAGCGTTTCACAGTGCTTGGTATTTTATTTGAAATTATATAAACTATAATTGCAATATGCCTACAAGGCTATTTAGTAATATGATATAGGCCCAAAAAGGAGGAAAAAAAGAGCGATCGCAGATATTCTAAATTAAACTATAGGAATCCAATTTCTACATAAAACATTCTTGAAAGTATATGAGCCTGTATGTATTAGATACTGCAATTTTTTTTCTTTTCTTTTTTTCAATGAATATATTAGATTGGAAGATTGCAAGCACCTTTACATTGGATCCCAGAACTTTCCGCAACAAGTCAAAATTGGAATATGTCAATGTTTCTATCGTACACAGAAATTATCCATCAAGAAAATCAAAATATTGTCAATAAGTGACACATACTAGTTGCATCATAGAAGTAAACTTCTTTTTATATACAAAGAATTGACGACTTAACTATAGGAATGAAATTGCCACATAAAACATGATTGAAAGTATATGTACCTGTATGTATTAGATACTACAATTCTTTTTTCTTTTTTGCAATGAATGTATTTGCTTGGAATATTGCAAGCACCTTTACACTGGATCCTGAATCTTTTTGCAACAAGCTGAAATTGGAACATGTCAATGTTTCTATCGTACACACAAAAATTATTCATCAAGAAAACCAAAATATTGTCAATAAGTGACAAACATGTACCGGTTGTAGCATAGAAGTAAACTTTTTTATATATAAAGAATTGACCACTTAACATATCATTGTTCTCATAATTTTTTTCCTGGGGAAAAAAAACTTTTATATTCCATTATAAGAAATATACATTTTGCATCAGGTTCAGGACTATACAGAACTAGTCCTATGATCAAGAAAGGACTATTTGTCTTTTTATTTTATTCTAGTCATCCTTTTTCAAAACATGACGTAACTTATCTTTCTTCAAAACATTGTCTTAGAAAGGAGATGCATGCCGTTCAAAACCGAAATTCCATTTCTTCAATCTCTCATCCATCCATATACTCATAAAAAACAAAAGCCTCACTTTTCATTTCCATCACTTGTTTATATAGTTCACCATCTTTAGTATTGAAATCTCTTAAAATGTGATGAAAGGATAGCCTCTCGAAAGCCCTGAAATTTAGCTTGGTATCCCTCATTATGGAAGCTAAATGAGGGCTTTCAATGGAGGTTCTTCTAAAACCCAATTAATGACCATTTTAGAGTCACCGAAAATTTGTAGCTTAGCAACATCTTTTTCTTTCGCTGCTTCAAGGAGAACCCAAAGAGCTATAAGCTCTACTCTATTTTTTTGAGCCCCCACCCAGAGCATATCTGATGTGAATAAAGTGAGAATGCCTTAAGAAGAGGATCGCCCCTGCTCCACATTTCAGAGGATGGCCTTGGCTGGCCCCATAAAAAATCCCTAGGGAATAGAGTAATCAATAGCAGGAGGGATCATAATCCGTTGTTTTTGAGGTTTAGGATCCTCTTTATAATCTTCTTCCATTCGAAGAGTAAGGGCCGCTATTACTTTAGGGGTGATAAGATTATCCTTGAAAACAACACATTTTCTTTCCCACCATATGTTGGAGATCATAAGGCTCGACACACCAGAGTACAAAGCCACAGATTGATCCTGAACCCATACCTTGAAGCATTCATCCATCGATTATTTTTCCTAGTATGATTGAGATTTTAATTTCCCTTTTATAGCTGCATAAACTTGGCCTGCATAAGAACATAATACAAAAAGGTGAGACACTGATTCTGCGTCATTTAAATATAAAGGACATCTTCTTGGGCCAAACCATCCTCTTTTAATGCCATTATCTCAAGCCAACAATTTGTTGTTAAGGGCAAGCCAAAACATTATTTTGCATTTAAGGGGAGATTTAAACTTCCATAGTGGTTTCTACCACCATTTGATAGGATCATGAAAATGTTCCTCAACCCAGGATCTATAACCAATTTTGATCGTATAAGAGCCATATTTCGAGTTCCTAGACCAACAAAGGGAATATTTTGTTTCCTCGTCAAGGATGATGAAATTTTCACAGATGAATTTAACATAATATTCCTATTCATCTTGTAGTTCCTCCGGTAAGTCAAGCATATAAGCGTCCTTCCAACCTAGATGTCCTTTGAGATGAGGAGCTCCAATACTGGCATACAAAAGAGAACAAACATTTTTTTTCCCTTTAGAGCCAGAATGAGCAGAGGGGAAAGATGGAACTTATCTCCAGCTCCAATCCAGGGGTATTCCCCTACACAAATGTTTTTCATGTTCCCAACCTTCCACATAGTCCAAGATCCTACCAAGGGAAAGGCTTCAACTAACACTTTCCAAACAATTGATCCTTTGGAGGATTTCACTTGGGTTCTGAACCAGTCAGTTACAAAGAGATTTGGAAAGTATTTTGAGTTCATCACTCTTATCCACAGGGAATTTCCCATAGATAAACGCCACAGATTATGGCCTACGAGATCTTTTGCGAAGATTCAAAATTATTTTAGACCCCATCCTCCCAGTTTCTTTGGTAGAGCTAAAGATTTCCAACTTGCAAGGTGGATGCTTCCTGGGAATTTCTGTCCTGCCCATAAGAAACGAAAACACATCCTTCTAATTTTGTCTAGAACTCCTTTTGGAATTGCTGCAATGGAGTTCCAATATACCAGGATACTTTCAAGAATGAATTTTAACAACACCAGATGACCTCCTCTCGATAACAAACAATTTACCCATACCAAGATATGCATCTCCACTTTCCTTATCAACTAGTTCCAGTCCTCTTTTTATAACAGTCAGGTTTTAAACAAAAACCAGAGATTTGAATCCATCACTTAAAGGTTTAGGCCGGGATAATGTTAAGGAGGGATTCCTCTTTGGAGCTAGAGTAATGATTAAAGATGATACAAGAATTTTCCATATTTATTGACATCTTTGTAGCTCGACAAAAAAGATTCAATATATTTTTAGAGAAGANGAAGCAAACTGTTAGGATATTTAGACACTTAGGAGTTAGTTAAGATCTACTTGGTCTAATCATTCGTTAGGCAAAAGTGTGTTTCTTAGTGTGTTTCTTTAGTATGCATTAGTATGCATTTGTAGTTAGGAAATCCGATGGTCATGATATGTTCCCGACATAGAGTGATCTGCCGATTCATATTCTCCTCGATCTTAACGACCATTGATTTGTGGCTTAAGACCCAATTGGTCCATGATATCTATTTAAAGAGAATGGAAGGTCATTTTCCGATGATTTATTGTGAGAAACTCTCTTGTAAAATATCTCTGTAATCTTTTTCTTTTGCATTAATAAACTTCTCCAAGTGGCCGCGTTGCCTGGGGCTATGGATGTTTCCCCGTAGGGGTTTTACCACGTCAAAACATCAGTGTGTTGATCTTTGATCTAGTTGTGTGAGTGGTTACTAAAGGTTTTCGTCCTCTATTTGAATACTTGTGTTGTCGAACATGGTATCAAAGCCTATTTGAAGACCCACTCCTGTTGTAGATCGAGATCATGAAGCTAGGTTGCCTCATCTCCTTTTTCTTCCATTTCTGTACATTTTTGGGATGAGAAGACTATTCCATTGCATCCTGAGCACTCGTTTCATTCAAAAATGCTTTTCGTTTCACTCGAAAAGGTTTCCATTTTCCCAATATACGACCATTTCAGCTAGATCCGGAGGTATAAAGCCTAAATATACCCTTTTTAAATTTTTGTAGAGTATTATTTTGGTTTTATATTGTTTGTTTCCAGGTTGCTACTATTTTAGATTTGTGTATGATCTTTGCCTTGTGCCCTGTGCAATATCGACAAATCAGAAACAAATAGGAAAATGTGCATTACTGGGTAATCTAACCGAGATCTAACCCTTGTTGTCATTGAGAAACACATTTTTTTTTCTTGTGTGAAAACAGTTTTTTATGAGCATGCTCTCCAAGGCCGACAACAACAAAAACAACTCCAATCCTCTTGCTAGACAATACAATATGTTTTGCTAGCCCACTTGGTTAAAAGTTTCCTTATGAAGTAAGAGGTCTTGAGTTCAACTCTCTCTTTTTGTCATTTTTTTTGAAAAAGTTCATGCACCATTGTAAAGTGTATTTCACTTCAAGTATAAAAGTGAATCACTATAAATAACTTTAATATTTTATTTTAGAGTTATTTATTTTGCATGCAACTTTTTTTTAATAAAATAACTTCATTGTAAAAGTGATCCCCACTTCTTTTTATAAAATTGGGTCACTTCATAAAACAACTTACACCACCATGTGGTCCTTTAGTTACCGTTTATGATTTTTTAAAATTACGTAACTTTCATATTCGAAGTCCGTTTTCAGTGATGTTTTTTTTTAAACCGCCTAATTTTTTGAGCTCTTTCCATCAAGATTATCAGTTTCAGTTTTTAAATCCATATTATCTACATATTTAATATGTTTTCTTCCAGTAATATTTTTCTTACCAACACCAACTACTTCCAATTGAAATCCCATATGGAGGATTTATTAAGAAGTAAAGGCTTGTATCAAATTACCTTGGGAAAGGAAAAAGAACCTACAGATGTTGATAATAAACTCAAATGGGATAATAGGAGTGAAGAAGCTCATGGACTAATCCAAATGTCCATCTCTCATGATTTAAGGTTCCATCTTAAAGAAATTTATGACCCCAATGAAGCTTGGGAAAATATTGAATATGTTTTTGGTGAATGCAATATTATTCGAGCACAACAGTTAGAAAATCAAGTACCGAATTTAAGTCCAAGTGATTTTTCTTGCATTGAAGACTATCTATCTAAGTTTAAAACACTCATAATTTTATGTGAAGAATGTGAGATAAAGATAGGTGAAGAGAGTTACATCTATCTTATTCTTTCTAAGCTAGGTAGTGAATATTCTGTGTTTGTATCTACCTTTTATGCCATGAGAGAGGCTCCAGGGAAAGCTAATAAAAAACCCACTTTTGAGTCATTTTGTGATGTTTTGATTAGAGAGCAAGATAAAATTGTACAACTTGGATTGATCAACACTGCAGGTACCTCCAACAAAGCCTTAGTTTCCCAACATAAAGATAAACCCAAGAATCCCAAGAAGCAACATCCTCGCCACAACAAAAAACAACATAAGGGTCCCAAACCCAGTTAGACAAATTCAGCTCCAAATGATGACAAATGAACAAAATATAAAAATAAGAAGATTGACAGACATTGCAACTTTTGTGATAAATATGTTCATGATGAGTCCAAATGTTTCAAGAAGATAACAACTTTAGAAACAACAATGAAGAATCACATCATCAGTATTGATTCTACTTCTACTTCTTCTCATGGACATGCACTTTCTGCTTTAGGTTTCTCCTTCAATACAACTTCTACTTCTTCTTTTGATGAGTGGCTTATTGAGTATGGAGAATTTTATCATATGGCTAAGGATAAAGACATATTGTCTGCTCTCAATGAATGTAACACCAAGAAAATATTTGTTGGTGATGATAGATATCTTAGTGTTGTAGGATCTGGAATAGTTCAAGTAGATAATGGTCATTTAAATGATGTATTGTGTTCCAAGTCTTTCTTGTAACCTTCTATCAATATATCAAATCACTCATTCAGGTGAAGGTAAAACTGTAGAGTTTTCACCTCACCAAGTTGTAACCAAGGATCTAAAATATCCTAAGCATGTTCTTGCAACTGAAATTGCTGATGATATTACCAGGTTGTACAAGTTTGACAACTTTGGGTCATCATATTTTTCATCAGTTTTTGTTGATCATAGCGATGACTTGAGCAAACTTTGGCATGGACGATTTGGTCATCTTAACTATCGCTCATTGCAGCAACTATGTAATCAACAGATGGTGATTGGTCATCCTCCTGTTTCATGTAGAGATGGTGTTTGTGTTGGTTGTGTTCTCAACAAACATCATCGAGACAATTTTGACAAACGTGCCTCTTGGCATGCCTCGGGCCCTTTGCAGTTTGTTCACAGTGATTTGTGTGGTCCACTTTCTTCTCCTTTTTCTAGGTGCAAGTATTTCTGAACTTTCATTGATAAATTTTCCAGATGTACTTGGGTTTACTTCTTAAAACTTAAGAGTGAAGTTTTTGACAAGTTTTTGGCCTACAAGGCCTTTGTAGAAAAGCAATCTGGACATCAAATTCAAAGTTTATGAATAGATAATGGAGGCGAATATGTGAACAATAATTTTACAAGTTACTGCACTACACATGGAATCCAAATGCAACACACTGTTTCATATACACCACAACAAAATGATGTTGCCGAGAGAAAGAACCGCACATTAAAAGAAATGGCTAATTGTATGATCCAATTTAAGGGATTAAGTCTAAAGTATTGAGCGAAAGCCATCAACTATGAAAATTTCATAGTAAATCACACTCCCGCAAATGCTCTTAAAAATATAACATTGGAAGAAGCTTGGACTAAAATTAAACCAGATGTAAGTCACTTCCGTGTATTTGGCAGTATAACATGGGCTCATATTCCTAATGAGAAAAGGAAAGCATTGGAGCTTAAAAGTGAGAAGTGCATATTTTTTGGTTATTTTGAAGATGTCAAAGTTTATAGACTTCTTCAACCACATTGTAATAAAATTATTATTAGAAGAGATGTTAAATTTGATGAAAATCTCTTAGCTTGCAACCCTACTTCGATGATTGTGCCTTCTTTGGCCCGTGAGCCATCTTCGATGTTTGTGCCTTCTTTGGTCCATGAGCCATCTTCGATGTTTGTGCCTTCTTCTATTCCTATTCTAGTTTCTTCTTCAGATGATGACAATGAGGATGAAAATCCACCTCCGCCTGCTCACCTTCCTCCAGATGAGTCCTTTGAACTTGAACCAGTACCAACTCCACCGCTTCCTAGATGGGTCCGTTCAACACGGGAACAAGCTGGTGATATTATCGATGATCCTTTAGATCAATGTCAAACACGTTCACAGCTCCAACGATCCTCTTCTCTTTTGACTCAAGTTTCAGAGACTCATGATCTAGAGGAATTTGCAAAAGCTTCAGGAACTACTACATATGACCAAATTTTCCATGGTTTTTTGTTGCTATTGCCACACATCTCTGTCACACTTTCCATGAAAGCAAAGGCTATTTTTCGTGGAACTTTTTTCATCGCTATATCCACGAACCAGTTATTCATGGAAACAACGACGAAATAAGCCCTCCACGTGTTATCATACTCAAGATAGGTTTACCTTATAAAGTGTGGCAATAGTGACGACACTTCGTCGCAATAGGGACGAAAAAACGTGCCAAAGTAAAAAACTTACCAATAGATTATGACGCAGATGCCATACGTGCGACGAAAAAGTGTGGAAAGTTGCAACAAAAAGGTGTGGCAATAGCGACGAAAATGTTTGGCAGAGAATTTTTTTATGACGCAGATGCTATATGTGCGATGCAAAACCATGGCAAAGTGCAACGAAATTTCATTGATATTGCCACGCTTAATAAAACCTATTCATTTCCTTGTGATGAAAGTTCATCGATATTTCCACGCTTAATAAAACACATTCATTACCTTGCGACGAACTATCGATATTTCCACTCTTCCTGTAGGTTTTAAAAAAAAAATCTACATGAGAAGCTGGATATTGGGATTCGTGATTGACCCATACTCAATATTTTCATGTGTGATTGACCCTTCAAAGGTTTTCTTATGTGAGAAGGGCTTATCAGAGGGGGTTTTGGGACTTATTAGGTGTCTTTCTTAGTGGACCGAAAGGGAAACCCAAGGCACCTTGGGATGAAGGGAAAGATAAAATACATTCCCTTGAATGAATGGTTTTAATTGAGATACTGTGGCTCTGAACTAGAGGTCAAAAACAATTTTGTAGGGTTATCCCAGAGGGACAATATGGGAGATGTGTTTTTTTTAAATCTATCACTAAGCTTGTGAGAGTGGGCCAACCCTTTACTTATCCACTTCAATGCACTCACAACCATTAATCAATATTAATATAGAGTGGTCACAATAATTACCTTGAATATCAAATTTAATCTATTAATGTGAAGGGATAATCACAACATGAGGTTAAAGGCATTCACACCCTTTCAACAACTATGTTTGTAGCTTTTTGGATGAGGAACTTGTAGCCTTGTGGTTGAGTCATTCCCTTACCAAAAAAATGAAGGTTACTCACACTCATATGAATGAAAGAAATCAAAGTTAATCGTCTATATTTACCACGTAATACATTTAATTTGTCAACCTAGGGGCCTGCATGTTTTACATGATACTGTGTACTGTATGTGCAGACTGTGCTTCTTTCAATATTGATAATGTAAGTAAACAATCATTGCAGTAAAATAAAGAACATAAACTAGATTACTAGTGCTTAAACATAAATAACAGTAACATTCAAATGAAGCAGGAAAACTGTAAATGAAGCAGAACACATAGATATAACATATTCCACACAAAACCACAACAAAACTATATCATAAGCCGACAACACCTGATTGGAAGAGCGGGCCCAACTCCCCGATCAGGGCTGCGGTGAACTAACTGCCATGAAAACTCAGAAACTCAGAAGAAACTCAATTTTCATTAAATAAAACGAGATTACATAGGTTGCAATCTTGATACATGAAAACTCCTAGCTAGCAGACTGACTGGATAATCCCTTCTCTATCTCTGTTCAACCTTTTATACAATTCGTGGAGCACAAAGCGTTCCAAGATTAGGGTAACAACTCTTCCTAAAAATACACTAAGGTTGAACCAATTAACAGAACTTAATGTTGGACCATGGAACATGTCCTCTTTTGCACCTTCAACCAACGGACTGCGCTGCATCCTTGACTGCATCATCTTGCCAGACTACATTTGCTCTATTCCTGCGAGATTTCAGAGATTAGTGATTCTCTTTGGTAAATCCCCAACCAATCTCTAACGTTTTTGAACTAATACACACAATGACATAATAAAGGTGCATTCTTACCCTTGTGGTTACACACAATAGCTCAAGGAATATAGAAATGGAGGTAAATAAGGATATAAAAAAGTGGTAGAAAACAAACAATTTCATGGGCCAACATCTCCCCCAAACTTTAGTCACGTGCACATACTCGTGCAGGCCGTCGCTTTCACAGATCTGGGTTGGAACCTTGATGCTGGGCATGAAGTTCTGCTATGTCATATTCCTTGGCCATATCTGTCCTTGGAAATTTATATCCCCTAGTCAATATTATATTCTTCCACCATTCTCCCTGGACCTTCTAATCAGGTTGTTATTGATCAAGTGGCATCCAGATGACGGGGAATGAAAATATCAAACCTAGCCATCGAACCCCACAAAACCTCATACATGTTATATACCTGAGTATTCTTTCCATGGATCTGCGAAAATTGGGAGCCCCAAATGCTTCCCGTTCCTTGACAACAGGTGGTGATAAGGCCCATCTCTAGTCACTGTTTTCAAGTGCCTCTTCCTTGCAATAGGTCAACTGTTTTATGCAAAGCTCAACACACCACTGCTGTGTAGTTTCCATATTCTGTGGCCAATTAGGAATCTGTCTGAAATAGTTATGTTTGCTGATGATCTCTTCAACTTGAAAGTTCTCCATTCTATCTTGAAGGGGTTTGTGTACTTGATTTTCCTTGAAAGAATCAAGTGCCTTCTTCCACTTCACCTGGTTAATGGTGTAGGAAAGAAAGGCCCTCAATTGGACATATCCCACATAAGGATTTGGATTGAATTTTTGATAATATTTTAGTAGGTAGTTGTGCATGTATAGGTCACACATGAGATGTTGTGTGAGGATGTCATAACTTCTCAAAGTCCTAAGAAACTGTATGGGATCTTTAATATTATAAACCATCTCCTGGTAAATACATTCCAGACAGAAAAATAAATATTGTTCATGAAGGAACAATGCATAGCTGAGAGAAGGGGAGCGACATGTTACTAACTGCTGGGTGATATCATACATCTCATGTTTTTCATCTCTTAACCTCTGCATCTGTGCCTCCAACTCTGTTTATGTCTTTCAATGTCCTTAGGTGCATTGCAGAAGGGACAACTCCTGTCCGAAACTGAGCTACAATTTTCTTCCACTTCTATATCTCGGCTTTCAACAAAACTACCTGAGCTTCAGTTGTATATGTCATTGGCTCAGCTTGAGTAGATGTTGTTAATGTGGAAGTGTGCAAAATAGGCTCAATCTGAGTGGCTGCTGGTACTGTAGAGGTGTGCAAGATAGGCTCGGTCTGAGTAGCTACTGTATGCAACACCAACTTAGTTTGAGTAGCTATTGTTACTCTGGGAGTATCAATAGTTTGAGTAGCTACCGATACTGTGGGAGTATCGACAGTTTGGGTAGCTGTCGAAATAGTCTCTTTGACATTTATCCTCACTGCTTCCTTGGAAATTATTTTGTATCTTCGTTCTCATTTCTTCAGGCGAAGAACCTTCTTCTTTCTCTTGGCATTCTCAATCCTCAATTGCAGACTTTCTCTAAAGGCTGTCCTATAATGGTCTTGAATAGGGGTTCTTCTCCTTGCACAAAATTTGACAAATTCCTGTTTGACAGGAATTCCTTCACCCCATCCCCTAGGAGGAACCTCATTCTGAGCTTCATTTCCTACAACCTCTATTCCTAGCTCTTGTTTAACTCACACTTCTCTTGGAATAACAAAGCCCAACTCTGGTTCAGGGTTTTTGGGAGCATCATGATCTAATGCAAGTTATTATGTAATAACGTCAGTCATTTCTTGCTCACAAACTGGAGGAGTAGCTGTTGTTTCTTCAAAAATAGGGTTTTCAGGAACGACTTGTTCTAACGTTGGTTCTTGTGTTACAGTGTCAGTCATTAACTACTCACATATGGGAGGAGTAGCTACACCATCTTCACATATAGGAAATTCAAAAAGATCTGGCGCTGGTTCTTGTGTGACAACGTCAATTACCTCTTGTTCATAGATTGGAGGAGTAGCAACATTCCTCTCCTGCTCATCAGACGAAGGGGTATCAACATCCATCTCATGATCATTTGCGGACGAAATAACAATATGTTGGCACAGGGGCAGACTCAGGGTTCAATGCTCAAGAGCGCACCAACAAAGCCTTAGCTACCGGCCCTTTCGGAAACACTTGCGAAGCAGATTAAGTCTCACCCGAGGTAGAGGCAGGGGTGGTTGCAGAACTCAGGTGTCTGCAACCTTAGCTGGGACACAGATCTGTGGTTATATTTCTTACAATGCACTTAGCATCAGTTATTCCTTAACATACATTCATTAATATACTTCGCAGAAGTCATAGAGCATCGAAGTGAATACTTATACTAAGAATGATTCAATACTTATCCACAGAAATATATGTTAGATTTGACTGATCAAGCACTAGGCATCTCATATATCAAATTTAATGTTCATTCATTCATCAACAACACATAGCATAACTAGATCTACTTAATCACATCAAGCACTTAGCCAAGAAAGAGATAAATACATAAGAGAAAAGCACAAACCATTATACACATAGTTACCGTGGTTCACCCCCACCCTGGGGCTACGTCCACAAAGTCTTCTTTATATTATCTTGGTCAAGCAGTTATAGCATGGAGCTTCAATGACCCTTACTTCACACATGAAAGAAGATCTGTGCAGCTCGCTAGATCCTTCTTCCTTGCACTCAACACAAATCTTTCTACAGTTTCTCATAGGGACTTACACTCAACTCTGCAAGTCTTACACAAAATGCATAGAGCCTTACAATACTTGATCACACAGATCCAAGTCTCAGCACTATAGCCAACTTACACTAAGAAATCACCAAGTGCACTAAGCAACAACCTCCTTTATTTCTTACATTTCCTATCTATTTATAGATTACAAAATGGGCCTAAACGTGGGTAAACCCACGGGCCGACATCCCTTTCCCGTTACATCAACCCAAAACCCTAAAATGGACCCAAAAATAGGTCTTTCTTCCTTAATTTTTGCTTTGTGTTGTGCTCCATCTTTGGCAAGCTATCCCAGTCCCCAAAAGTGGTCAAGTATGACCAAGTACTCTTAGACTTGGTTAAGGGCCAACAGGCCCCCAACACTCACCTGTGACTTGTCCCGAGTCACTCAGGTCTGACCAATTTCGCTTCGAACACCTCGAGCGGCTTTGACCTGTTGCAATGCGACAACCTCTTGTTCAACAAATTCTTGGATTACTATGTCATTGAGAGGTCCTTCTAGGCGGTGTTCTGCAGATGACACCCTATTCGAGTTCAGCTCCTTGGCTTTCAAGTTCAGCGAATAGTTGGCATGCCTTCTCTTGTAGTGGTTGCAATCGTTGAGAGACGTCCATTACTTTACTTTGCAACGTGTGTACTTGTTGTTGGGCTGTGCGTTGCTCTGTGAACCTTTTCATTCTTTCGACTGGGGTCACAGACTTCAATTATGCTTGTAGCATATCTACATGATGCTTTGCTTCATGGAGTTGTGCCTCCAATGTCTGCAATTTTGGATTCTATGTGAGGGTTTCATAGGTTTGGGCGCTTCTGGTGATTAGCTGCCTACATTCCGAAGCCAAAGTTAAAATCACTGAATTTCAGTGAGGTGAGCTTCTCCTGGTCAGCATGAACTGCGTGCACCCCTTTCGGGAGGTACTCAGTGACTACAACATAGTCGAATTCTCTGGGTACAAAGTCTCGATTCACTGGTCCGCTTAGTGTTGGGATATATTTAGGCAATATGTTTGGGATCATCTTCACAGTGGCGAAGTCGTTTCCAAATTTAGATCATCTTTCTGAAGGCGGTCGTGATGGTCCTGCTCGAGAAATGGAGGGGGAAGTTGGCAGTATGCCCGAGGACGATGCCTGTACACCTGTAAACATTCCACATTCTGACATGACTCTCTCAGCCATTAAATCAATTAGAACTTCTTCAACAATTTTCTCAGCAGCACTGATCTTGTTCGACATACAAACTTGGGTCAGCTGGCACGGGTGCAACAAGAATTCAAAGATGACAACTAATAGTAAGGCAATGATCTCAGGGTAAGTAAATCTCAGGGTTTGCGCTCAGATTCTTAGTTAGCAAAAAGTATTCTTGGTGCGTGGTGCGATAGGTTAAGTAGGAAATCTCAGTAATGGTCTGCTGGCAACGGACATGGGGCCTTCATTAACTCCGTTCTATCCATTCTGGTGTTATCCAACGGTCTAGTGGTAACCCATAACTGCTTTTCGATCCGTTCGGAGCGATGGTCGAACCGGTATATCGGTTCCAATGGCTATATTGCTTCGTTGTGGCGAAGTACTCTATGTCATTGTTTTGATATCTTGGCGAAGCTCCAATTCTGCAATTCTTCTTGCTGTGAAGTGTCCTCTAGAACTTCTTGTAATCTTATAGTATTATCCCTTTTCTTCCTTAACTTCCTAGCCTTCTTCCCAGTTAGTTTCATCTCAGTAATGCTTTTACCATTCTGATGTTTATCTTCTGTGGTCTTAGTTACTTCGCACTGTGGAAACTCTTTCTTAGGGTTCCTTGATAATACTTCTTCTGTAGCAAAAATAGATAACTCGATGTTCTGCGGATCCTCAAGTGTTCTCTTAGCTTTGACATCGAAGGTACTAATATTAAATGTTTGCGGTCTGCTCTTCTGTTCTTCAATCAAGTGTGCGATCCTTCTGGTCATAAAGTCTTTTAACTCTTGCTTCTTCTGTTCCAAAACTTTCTCTTCTTCTCTTCGTCTGGCCTGTTCTCTATCAATCCAGTTTTTTCCTATGAGCATGGAAAATGGGGCGCTGTCTTCAATAGATTTAATGATCTCAAAGTCTTCCTCTGTCAAAGTTCCATTGACAGTGGTAGGTATCCGGGCAAGCCTTCCACATAGGTTTACTAGCTTTCCTCTGAAGAAACTGGTTCCTCCTAGGGAAGGTATCATGGCAGGCTTCCCTATAGATTCCCAAGTTCTTTCTGGCATAATGTTTAGTTGCACTTCTTCATCAAGAGTACAATCAATGTCAAAGTCCCCTATTCTTTCTTCGATTTGCTCCTTTTCTTTGAATATTTCTGATAGCCTAACATGTCGGTGGTCATTCAAGGTATCTTTCATCTATAGCAGTATCTTTTCTGATTCTTTCTGGGTTTCTGCTATAATCTTGGCCTCTTGATCTCCCTCAGGATTTGCTTGTTCCATATTCATCTTCTCAAGCCTAGAAATCATTCTAGGGAAATCCAATACTTCATGGTACATGGCCTTACAACAGAGGCAACTAGGTCTTCTCCCAGGGCATTCTTTGGCAAGATGTCCCGGTCGTCTGCAACTATAATAGAGGGTTAATCCTCTTTTTCATTTAGATGTTCCCCAACTCCTTCTATACTGCGCACCAAGATTATGGTGGCTAACCTGCAAAAAACTTTTTCTAGGAGCCTGCATCCACTTGTTAGTCCAGACATTCTTTTGATGCATAGGTATAACATATGTATCACTATACTTATCAGATCTATTCATATCAAGCGTTCTTTCATCTATTAATGCCCTAGTTTTGAAGATAGGACAAAATCTATCAAACATACCTAGATCCATGCTTTAGAATTTGTTTTTTTCACTTATCTTACTTCTGTAGAGCACAAAGCTTCCATATCTAAGACTTTTAACCATTCTTACCTTTATCAGAGCACAAATCTTATAGATCTAAGACTTTTAACTATTCTTACCTTTATCAGAGCACAAAGCTTACAGATCTAAGACTTTTAACTATTCTTACCTTTATCAGAGCACAAAGCTTACAGATCTTACCTCTTTTCTGTAGATATGACCTTTTTCTTTCAAAAGTTTCCACTTTCACTTTTCTTAGGGTATAGAGCTTTCAGATATCACTTCTTTTCTTCGGTATTAACCTCTTTTTCTGCAGATCTGACCTTTTTCCTTCAGATCTGACCTCTTTTTCTCGGCACAAAGATTTGTAGGTCAAGTAGAATACTGTGCAATAGGGCAACAGATCTACACACAGAGCTTAGTTCGCACAAAGATTTTTCTTCTTCAGTTCCCAACAATCACAGTTCTGATCCCGACAATAGAACCATTTGTTGGCACAGGGGCAGACCCAGGGTTCAATGCTCAAGAGCGCACTAACAAAGCCCTAACTATCGGCCCTTTCGGCAACACTTGCGAAGCAGATGAAGTCTCACCTGAGGTAGAGGCAGGGGTGGTTGCAGGACTCAGGTGTCTTCAACCTTAGCCGAGACACAGATTTGTGGTTATCTTTCTTACAATGCATTTAACATCAGTTATTCCTTAACATACATTCATTAATATACTTCATAGAAGTCACAGAGCATCGCAATGAATACTTATACTAAGAATGATTCAGTACTTATCCACATAAATATATGTTAGATTCGATTGATCAAGCACTAAGCATCTCATATATCAGATCTAATGTTCATTCATTCATCAACAACACAGAGCATAACTAGATCTACTTAATCACATCAAACACTTAGCCAAGAGAGAGATAAATACATGAGAGCGAAGCACAAACTGTTATACACACAGTTACCGTGGTTCACCCCCACCCTGGGGCTACTTCCACAAAGTCTTCTTTATATTATCTTGGTCAAG
The DNA here is from genome assembly GCA_032191745.1 of Picea mariana. Classification (NCBI taxonomy): domain Eukaryota; kingdom Viridiplantae; phylum Streptophyta; class Pinopsida; order Pinales; family Pinaceae; genus Picea; species Picea mariana. Next base: position 30,899 of record JASDQU010880902.1, read on the forward strand.
TAGTTACAACACAGAGCTTCAATGACCCTTACTTCGCACATGAAAGAAGATCTGTGCAGCTCGCTAGATCCTTCTTCCTTGCACTCAACACAAAGATTTCTACAGTCTCTCATAGGGACTTGCACTCAGCTCTGCAAGTCTTACACAAAATTCACAGAGCCTTACAATACTTGATCAAACAGATCCAATTCTCATCACTGTAGCCAACTTACACTAAGAAATCACCAAGTGCACTAAGCAACAACCTCCTTTATTCCTTACATTTCCTATCTATTTATAGATTACAAAATTGGCCTAAACGTGGGTAAACCCACGGGCCGACATCCCTTTCTGGTTACATCAACCCAAAACCCTAAAATGGACTGAAAAATAGGTCTTGCTTCCTTAATTTCCACTTCGCGTTGCGCTCCATCTTTGGCAAGCTGTCGTAGTCCCCAAAAGTGGTCAAGTATGACCAAGTACTCTTAGACTTGGTCAAGGGCCAACACAACATCTCTTTCTTGTTCATTTGCTGAGGGAGTAGCAACATATCTTTCTTGTTCAAGAAAATGGTTTGGAGGAATAGAACCCTCTACTTCCTCTTTTTCTGAATCCAGGTTAATGACGTGCCTCATTCACCTAACTTCTCTAACTTCCACTGATGGTTTCCCTGTTTCCTCATCTTCTTCCGAGGCTGCTTCTTGTGTATCAACACCCATTCTCTTCCCTTCTGAAATAGTTTCGGCAGCCTTTGCTAACCTACTCATCCCATCTCTCTCTGCTGGGGTTTCTGCTACTTTTGGGATAAGTTCTCCCATTTCCTCTTCCAAGAGTCTTATGAACTGCGGCCAACTCATAGGGGTTTGCTCTAGCACATGCATGACTAGTATCTTAACAAGGCCATGATTTGTGAGGGTTTTGAGTGGTTGGCATGAGCACTGATCTGCTCGCGCCATCCATAGAACGTTATTCCACAGAAAATAGGGCATGTTTATGCATTGTTGGAAACATAGAGATGTGAGAAATTTGAGATGATATTTGTAAATGGTAGAGGGGCAGCCTTCACATGTCACATGCCTTATGATGAATAATGCTATCGCGACCCATGGAGGTGACAGAGAAGTCTGTTCATATCCTTTTCTTTTGGCTTTACTTCTTTGCCTTCATGCAGAAACAACTCTGGAAATTTCGGGAGTGGTGTTTTCCGGACAAACCATTGCTGACCGGATATTGGCAACCGACTAGCTGCTGTAATGGTTTCCTCTGTGACTCTGATTTTTAATCTGCAGACCGTGGAGGAGTGGTTGTCCAAATTTTGGGTGATTTCTGCTGTAATGTCTGCATCGAATCCCTGTAACCTCTTGAAATACACGTCCCAACCTGCATTCTAGAAAATTTTCCAAACTTCCAGATTTCGACGGACCTATGTAGTATTTGTTGGATCATACCTTACTGCTCCACCACCCATTTTGTTCCATCGATTGTTCCTGCTCGAGGAGAACCGACGACCAGTTCAGGAGAAATGATAGGCAAAACAGTTTTGCGGAAAATGTGTTGTGGAAAGAGTCATGGATATTTAAAAAAAATAAAAAATAAAATGATGTGGCAGGTTAGTACTGATGACGATATGACAACGAATTTAATAACTTGGCGGATGATTAACGGTTTGGTGGGTGTGTCCAATCCCTATGCGTACAATGGCATAAATTTTTTTTAAGTAATTATTGCGAAATCCTGTGATTAAAGAGGGTAATGACGACTCTTTGGGAAAAGACATAAAATCTCCCCCAAACTTAAATTTAAGACCATCCTTGGGTGCGAATGCCTATGCCATGAGTAATATTACCCAAATCTGTTAAAGTTGGTTGAGGACGTACTTGGTGACTCACATGTTATGGAGAATCATCATCGCAGGAATATCGTTGTTTACAGTCGTAGAATATGACACCATCGAATCGAGCGACGACATCGGAAGTGGTGGCAATTGAAATATCGGTATCCATGTTGGTGGGAGTGTAGACAAGTAACTACAACCACAATAGAAGCTGTAGGAGTAGCGGAAACCAGAGAGTAGTGGCGACTGGAGTAGTGACAACCAAAGAGTAGCGACGACTGAAGTGGAAACACCTCAGAGTAACGACATCTGGTACAACGATGATTTTAAAGTAATGACACATGGAGCAACAACTACTGGAGTAGCGGAAACAACAGTAACGACATTTCGTACAACGATGATTTTGAAGTAACGACACCTGGAGTAGCGACAACTGTCGTAATGACATATTGTACAACGACGATTTTGAAGTAACGACACACAGAGTAGCATCGACTGGAGTAGCGACAACTTGGAGTAGCGGAAACTAGAGTATTATCTCGTTTAGCAGTATTCTAGACAACCACTAATCAAATTTCATCTAGCTTGTTTAGCTGCCCCAGACGATGTTTTTGGGCTTTTGAAAGATCCAAACCTACTTCTAGGGCTGTTCTAAGTGTTTTAATTTCGAAATATATGGGAAATGTTATCGCTCAGTTTGTAGGATAGGTTAAGTAGCTTGAATGCAAGAGTCAAACTGGCGTAACAGGAGCTTCCCCACCCACTGTCACCTCGATGGGGGGATCTTTCTATTCAGGGTGGCTAATCCCAAGGGAGACGTCCCTAGTAATCCAGGGTATTGAAAGGAAAATGATAAATAGGTTAAGGCTCAAAAGGTTAAAGTAGGTTTTCCCCTTCACAGATTACTGCCAAGAAAGATAGTCAAAATGAAGGTATTCCACTGATCAGGCACCTGTTTGTGAGACAAGGAAAATAAAACTAAAATGTGCAATAGTGGTTAGTACTTCAATTGTTGATGACTATCAATATGAAATACACATGAGCATAAATAAAAGTAATTATTGAAGAAGTCAATGATTGCAATAAAGGCTATGGCTTCTAATATTACTTCTTCAATAAATACCAAATGGTAGAGCGTTCAATGTACAAAATCAATCTTTGAATTATCACAATGCATTAAATATCATAAATATGCTCACATATAATGTTGCTGCGTCAAGCCTACTAAGGGTGATGTTAGCCCTATTCTAGGTTAGTTTTGGTAGGTAAAGAGGTGGACGTTTAGCAAAATAGACCAATGAAAATGCTCAACACTTCTATGTCTATCAAGGGATGACCTAGCCGCAACTTTAATACCAAGAAAAAGTTCATAAGAGGCAAGATGTCATCATAGAATTAGGGTTAGTAAGTCGCTAGGGTTAGTTAGGGTTTCAAAATTTGGAAGTTTGAAAGGTTGTTTTGACACAAGAATCTCAACGTTTAAGGTTTAGACTAGTGCCTTAGGATAAAATGGAGTCAAGGATTAAGGATAAATTCTTGGGAGAATCTAAATCTAAGGACGAGAGAGTTAGGCTTAATGGTGTTGCAATGGCAGGGCCATGAAGTCAAAACCCTAAGGGGAGGAGGCTCATTCCGGTGTAGCTTAAGCTAGGCCTCATGCTCCTCCCTCTTTTCTTAAAACTCTTTGGCAAAAAGGCTAGCTTCATAATATAAATCTAGGGCTGAAAAGTGTTGTAGGGCCAAGGCTCTTCAAACCCTAAAGGTCAAAACCCTAATTGTAAACTTAATTAGGCCTAGGACGTCTTCCTTCTTCAACTTATATTTCAAAACTAACTCAGAAAAAAGGTGAACTAGTGTAGCAATGGATAGGCTAGGTTCCCCTTAATCAATGGCTAAACAAGTTTTCTATCATGGGGACATGAAGCAAGGACCTACTTGTGTGCTTGCTCCCTAGGGTTTCAATGATTAAGCAAAATAATAACAATATAACCATAAATGTAAGAGATTTATCCTACAACCATTCAATCAAGAAGTTTTGTATGAAAAAAACACTTACAAATCAAAGAAGAGCTTATCATACCCTAGTTGTAACACC
>JASDQU010880903.1:29455-43241 GCA_032191745.1 Picea mariana
TGGATAAGGACTCTGGGTCCCATTCTCATGGATTTTAAGGAATTAACCATGCAATTCAACCAGGAGGGCCAACAATATAAGTTCCAAGGAATCATGGTAGGTTCCCATGAGATCATCAGTTCCCATCACATATAAAAGCTCCTCAAAAAAGGTCATTTCGACATTATTGCACAACTCCATTCCATTCACGCCACTAAGACACCCTTTGTGCCAAAAGACCTCCAATCCATCCTCTCCAAACATCAAGATTTTTTTTCCACTCCCTAGAGCCTTCCTCCTTCCTATGGTGTTCATGATCATTCCATTCCCCTTTTCCCTAACAACCTTCCTCCCAATGCTTGTCTCTATCGTCATACCTTTGCCCAGAAAAATGAAATTGAGAAAATTGTTCAAAAATTTCTCACTGCAGGCGTTATCCATCCTAGTACGATCCCTTATTATTTTCATGTGGTCATGGTCCTTAAGAAAGAAGGATATTGGTGCATGTGTCTTGACTTCCACGCCCTCAAAAAACTCACCATCAAAGACAAATGTCCCATTCCTGTCATTGATGATCTCTTGGATGAATTGAGTGGTGCCTAATTCTTTTCTAAACTTGATCTTCGTTATGGATACCACCATATACGTATGAAAGAGACATACCTTCCTAAGACTTCATTTCAAAATCATGAGGGCCACTATGAGTTTTTGGTCATGCCCTTTGTCTTGTGTAATGCTCCCTCCACTTTCCAAAGCTTCATGAATCATGTCTTTCGTCCTTTTGTCCATCATTTTGTCTTAGTTTTCTTTGATGATATCCTCATCTACAGTAAAACCTGGACAACCCATCTTGCTCATGTGGATCGATTTCTACATATACTCTCTTAGCACCAAATTTTCCTCAAAAAATCTAAATGTGATTTTGGAGCCTCGTAAGTCGAGTACTTGGGTCATATTTTTGGCAAGGTAGGTGTCAGGGTGGATCCTAAGAATATTGAAGCTATGCAGGATTGGCCTCTCCCAAAGAATCTCAAAAGCTTGTGTGGTTTTCTAGGTTTAACAAGATATTATCACAAGTTTTTTTAAGAATTATGGAAAGATTGTGGTGCCTCTCACAGCTCTCCTTAAAATAATTCTTTCACTTGGAATCCTGCAGTTGATCAAGCCTTTCAAGCCTTGAAGGTGGCTATGTGCACCACTCTGGTCTTGGCCCTTCTTGATTTCACAAATACCTTTGTCCTGGAATGTGATGCTTTTGGGAGAGAAATTGGAGCAGTCCTTATGCAAGATGGCCGACCTTTGGCCTTTACCAGCAAAATCCTGTCAGAGAAAAATTTGGTCCAATCAAACTAAAAGGAAATGTTGGTTATTCTACATGTAGTGGATGTTTGGCACCCTTATCTATTGGGGCAATGCTTCCAAGTTAATACATATCATCAAAGACTCAAGTATTTTTTGGAGCAACGCCCTTCCTCCTCGGAGCAACAAAAATGGGTGACTAAGCTCTTTGGATATTATTATGAGATCATTTACAATAAAGGAAAATAAAATGTGGTTGTTGATGATCTTTCAAGAAAATATGAAGACGAAGGGTCCCCTTTTTCCCTCTCCTTCATTGTACTAGATTGGCTCCAAGTTGTTCATCAGGAATGGATACAAGATCCCAAAGTTTTGCATTTGATCCAACAACTGCAAGCCAATTCTCCAGTTTCCCCAGGGTACTCTTGGCACAATGATGAGATTCACTATAAAGGCCAATTGTATTTAAGTAAATAGTCACAAATTAAATCCATGGTGCTTTCTGAGCTTCATGCTACACCCACAACTGGGCACTTAGGGTTTAACAAAACCTATGATTGGGTCAAATGTTCTTTTTTTTGGGATGGTATGAAATAGGATGCTCACACTTTTGTGGAAGAATGTGATGTTTGTCAATGCAACAAGGGAAAAAAAATCAAATATCCCGGCACACTACAACCACTTCCGATTCCACCTTCTATTTGGAGGGATATCTCTATGGATTTTATTGTGGGATTACCTAAATCAGGAAATAAGTCAGTCATCATGGTGGTCATTGATCGTCTTTCCAAGTATTCTCATTTATGTGCACTTCAACACCCATTTACCGCCTCCACTGTGGCTCAACTTTTCATGGATCATGTATTCAATCTTCATGGCATGCCTCATTCTATTGCTTATGATCAAGATCCCACTTTCACTAGCAATTTTTGGCAAGAACTATTCAGGCTACATGGCACCCAATTGCATATCAACATAGCTTATCATCCCTATAATGATGGTTAAACTGAAGTTGTCAACAAGTGTTTGGAACCATATTTGAGGTTTTTTGCATCTGAAAGGAAAAATCAGTGGGATCAATGGTTACCACTAGCTAAATGGTGGTACAAAACTTCTTACCATGCAACTACTCACATGACTCCTTTTGAATAAGTATATGGACACAATCCACATTCAGTTCTCTCATACCTTCCAGGTGTCTCGAAGGTCCAAGAGGTTGACCAAATGCTTACATCTCAAGATTTTATTCTTCAAACCCTCAAAGAGAATTTGGTCATGGATCATAATCACATGAAGCAACAAGCAGATCGAGGTCGCTCCGAACATCAATTTGCTGAAGGAGACTAGGTGTTTCTTCGACTCCAAACTTATAAGGAAACTTCACTCAAGGCTGACCATTGTCAGAAAATGATGTCCAAATTTTATGGTCCTTATACAGTTCTCAAGTGTGTGGGATAGGTGGCCTGTCAGTTAGCTTTTTCCAGTCATTCTAAGCTCCATCTTGTTTTTCATGTCTCCTGCTTAAAGAAGGTGATTGAAATTAAGTGCCAATTTTCCAAACTCAAACCAGCCTTCTCGAGTTGGATGAAGAAGGCTCCATATGGTTGCAGACACAAGCAATTTTGGACCAATGTGAGCATCATCTTCGTCAGTGAACCATCAAGGAAGTGTTAGTTTAAGGGAAATATACAACTCCAACAGATACCACTTGGGAACCAACTACCATTCTGCAACGATTTTCTCATCTCAAGCCTTGAGGAAAAGGCTATTTTTAAGGGGGAGGGAATGTTATGTACCTAACCTCCCTAACCCCTCACATAGGTAGAATAATATATTTCCATGTAATAAAGGACAATATTAATAATCCCTATAAATAAGGAAGAATAAGTTAAATGTAAGAAGACCTAATAGAAGCTTCCACTTCTAGAAGGATCTTCATCTAGATTGTTCTTTTGGATAGATAGATTTAGTATAAATAGGAGTAGAGAGTATGGGAAGTTTTGGCTTGGAGATTATTGTAATAGAGCTCTTATTTGCTGGAGATTTCGCCCTTGAAGAGGCAAGTGAACATTGCTATCAGTAATAAAGGTGCTCTTTCTGGTGTTATTCTGGTATTATTCTGATATTGATCTGGCTACATTATTGTTATTTTTCCATTTCTTTCTAAATATTTATGTTCTGCATACTATATTATATCTGGAATATTACAATATCTACCTTCTATAACACATAGTGGATATGTGGAATCTTAGTGATGAGAAATTAAAAATTCAATATCAGAGTTTAGACATCATTGTGGATGAAATCTACTTCTTTATGGGTTTATCTTAGTGTGGGATGCCATTGGACCTAAATTATTTTAGTAGAAGAGAAGTAGACACAATAGCTTCCGATATTAATCTTTATTTCATAGAGGATACTCAAAAGTCAAGAAACTAGATACCCATGCAAGGGTGAAAAGATTCTCCACATGATAGAATAAAGGCTATTTGTGTATTTAGCACCATCTAGGAATCCAACATAAATGGAGAAATATAGTGTAGACATATGGAAATCAATAAAAAGTGAAATTACACAGAAGTCAAAGCATGCAAATCTTAAAAATAAATTGAACAACTATACAATATTTACAAATATTCAACTTTAGCATTGGAACATAAAATCTCTTCAAGTAAAGTCCATTGAGAGGCTCCTTGACATGGTTTCCTTCATAATCAATAAAATCATATTCCCCTTTCTATAAGTAACATTTTCCAACAAACAAATCATACCATAATGGTTTGAACTTCCCCATTTATGTTGGATTCATGGATGGTGCTTATTACTAAACAAATAGCCTTTCTTATATCACATGGAGAATCTTTTCATCCTTGCATCAATGGTTGAATTGAAGTGGTGTTTTTTTTTTTTCATTCTACGAAAAACAAAGCAGAGAACGTTGTTGTCCTAGGTTTGTTGGTAGATTTTGTCACTCTTTGCATTTTTCCTTTGACTCTAAACCTTGATTTGAAACTTATTTTGTAAAAGTTGAATAATGTTTATCTCATTTGTGTCCCTCTCCTTCTTTTCAAGTTTTTAAGGGTTAGAATCTTGAAACATAAATTTGATTCTACTAGTTATATTCACGTTCATATAAGATTTAATGTACTTGTTTATTATTTAGTAAATCAAGTTCTTAATTAAGATATTTTTCATTAATTGATAAATAAATGAAGCACATGTGTATATATAAGATGAAAATAAACAAATCCATTGTGCAAAAACCATTAATGCAATTCAAAGTTTGTATATAAGTTGAAGTCAAAGTTTTACAATATAAATACAAATATAGCCTTTATAAATACAAAATGGGAATCAATATGATATGGTATCAATTGATGCCTTGCACTAGGGATCTTGAGGAGACCCAACTATGGTTTCTCCTTATACCATATCTTATGGATAATGAACCCTAGTACTAGTGACTCTTGTAGAGAAGTTCTAGAGTAGGTATTGCAATGTAGATAGAACCCCAACTACATGTAGATCTAGGTACAAATTAAATAATGTTTGCAAGTATGGATACATGTATCCCAATAGTCAATCACTTGGTGTTACACATCAAAATTCCTCACTTCGATAATGTCACATTCTCATTGTTGCAAGTGTCGTAAGTGTCACACTTTTGTCGCAAGTGTCATAAGTGTCACATTCTCTTTCTGTAAGTGTTGCATCACAAAAGACACCTTGAAAACAATTGATACAACCCCTAAAACATGTTAGAAGAAGAAACCCTATCATCTAACAGTCAGAACAAAGGTTTTTATATGAGAATTGGTCATCTTGGGAACTTTTGGGAATATCAGCGCTCCCCTGCCCATATGAAGGAAGCACTGGTGCTCTTTGTCTATCAAGTAGGGAGCGTTGTAGAGATTTGTTTCCCATTGTAAAGGAATGTCAAATTGGTTGAGCAAATCTTGGAAGAAATCCATTTTTCTTCTAAAGGACAACTATGAATGGATCGAGTTGGCTTGGCTCAAATATAACCCCTAGGTTGCATCTAAGGGAGATATCACAACTATTGGAGCCATATCCTCAATTAATTCCAAATATAACCAAGGTGGTTGAGCCTCTGAAAGGCTATAAATGGAGGCATTATCATGGTGAACAAAGAGGGGAAAATAATCAAAAAAGAATTTTTATTCTGATTGTGGATCTTTCAAGCAAGGGTTGGATGAGGAGGAATTGGGGAGGCTACTGCAACATCATCTGATGATTGTAAGTCTCTTTTATAAAGTTCTCATAAATATACTCGGCCTATTTCCTTCTAGTATGTGTTTACATGTACTTGTCTATGATTGTTTTAATCTTCATAGATAGATTGGTTTTGGATAATCCATTAGAGTAGGAGATAGTCGTTTGTCTTTTGGTTGTCCATTGCAGGTACTATTTAGAACTCGTGGATTTGAGAAGCTTGGACAAACTTTGAAAGTGAGGTACATTATACTATCCATATTACTCTCTTTTTCGATGGATAAATTTAATCTATAGGAATGATAGTGTCCAATGGTAATTTTTTGTCTTGGTAGAGGGGTTTGTACTCCAAGGGAAAATTCATCTGTCCACAGGGGAATTATTCCATAACAGAAATTGGCGACTCCACTGGGGATCAAATTTTCAGTTTTTTGTTCTTTCCTTAGATTGTCCATGGATTTTTCTATCTTTAGATCTCGTTTGTTGATTTAATATATCCTTACATCTTTTCATCTTGCTAAGTTGTCTCATAGAGTCTCTGATTGAATTTCCCTGAGTTTTTGAGTTTTCTTGGTTTTTCTAAAACTTGTCTGAGGACTAGCACCACTTTTAGTTTAAGTCAGAGAGTTGATTGCTTGATCAACGACCCCCCATAGTCTATTAGGGAGCATTGTATCACTCTGGTTCTTTGATTACCAGAGCGTCGATTTTTCATACTTCAAAAAATTGCAGATTTTTTTCTTGTTGGGCATAGTCCTTAGATCATTTTCTCTAGCTCAAATCCTATTCTGTCAGATCTTGTCTTCTGTTTGACTTAAAAATTTCTACCTTTCATTATTTTAGTCTTTATTGAGTTCATGTTGTCTTTCCTTATTACAAAAATCAACCGTTCTCTTTCGAACTTGGTTTATTTTTTATGTTCTTTTCAATTATCTGATTGATTGGAAGTTTTCATAAGGAAGGTCATTGATCACAGTACTGTTATCCTTATCTTTGATCCTTTACTCAATAACGGAAGACTATAAAGTCTGAATTTTTGGTTTTTTTAGTGTTTTTCCTTTGAGTGAATAGTTTGATAGTTTGTTCTTCTTTTTGGTTTTTTATTATCTGCTGAGAGTGTCTTTGTTTGTATACTTTTGCTTCCTCTTTTTCAAATCACAATAGTGAACACTTTTTCATTATTAGTGAAAGCATGAAGCATTAGACAAACATATTAATTTGCATTTTCAATCAAACAAAGAAAATCCGGTATGCATTGGTTTGGGATATTTGAAATGATTTCTTTATAATTAGGAAAATTGTTTGAATTCTTGTTGAGAATGAGATAGTATAAAATTTTGAATTTTTGAGTATTTGTTAGTGACAGAAAAGAAACTCTTCTCCCTCCCATAGCTATATTTTATTGGAAAGAAAGTTTGCATCTCATTCTTTTCACCCTTTTTGGAGTCGAGTCTCAAACATCATCAATTTCACTATCATTCACCTTTGTGTAATGAACAACCATGAAAATGAACGCTAATTAAAATCAAACTAGAAACCTTTGTTTTTATATCTTTACATCAAAAATAGACTAGGACTAGAGATTTGGAATAGACTGTGAGACTAACTCTTCAAATCATTCAAGACAAACACATAATCTTGTGACAGGGAGAGTAAATCCAACCTTCGTAGAAGCATAGATGGGATCCCCCTCTCACACGGGGGTTAAACATGAGGTCACGTGTAGGAGAGCTCGAAGATTATCTCTTTGAGACTTAACCAATCATAGTAGTACGATAATATATTGGGGGTTCTTCTTGAGGATCAACTATTTTCATTTGGTCTCGGAGATTCATGAATTCTGAATCCATTCAAGGTCCTCTGGAGTTTACCAATCCATTTATCCCCAATTCTCTTAAAGAATTTTGGACTTGATATCCTGCCCATACGTTCATATTCGATTGCCGAATATACCCACCCAAAGGTTGACTATGAGTTGGTATCCTTAGTAGCCATAATATTTAGGGTCCTTACATGAGGTGACAGTGAAGGGAAGTATTTCTTGTACCTGGAACAGACGTTAGTCAAACTCACTTAGGATCCTTGGAGGGTAACCCATGGGTAGCACCGTGAGGAAACTTGCACCAAGGTGTAAGTCTATAAAGCAGGCTGCCAACATAACTGATCCACATACTCATATCCTAGACCCTTCTCACTTTGATCATGTGATGTTGTATTTAATCACCAACTAGTACGTTCATTGAGAGAAGGCATTGTTTGCTTGTTGGTTTTCTAGATTTTTTAGCGAGTGTTGTTTGTTTACTTTAGTTGTCCTTAAAAAATTGGTACAATGATCGATAAAGGTCTTCGTAGATCACATAGGATGCAAGATTTTCCTCGAGAAGGCTATGGACCCCTACCTCCTAACTCACCTAAAGACACCTACGGTGAAGAGGCTAAAAATATTTCATATGCTGGGAGTGTTTCTACTCCTTTGCTACCAAATCCTAAGAGATCTTTAGTTACAGTTCAAGAAGATTCCACTTTTCCTGTCAACCCAACTTTGGTAGTTCCTCTTGATCCACTCCTTGTTCGAATGGATTCCTCGGGTAACATCGTAGTAGAATATTACCCTCACCTACCATTAAGGCCATATAATCAACTAGATATGGAACCGATACAACCGAATTTTAACGAATAATACACTACCCCTATCTATTCTACTGAAATGGTAGATCCACAACAAACTCATGTTCGTTCTATATGGAGAAATCCATCAGGATAGGATCTTTATGAAAAAAATAATTTTAGCCAACCACCTTTTGACCCTCCACATACCTCTACCACCCTCGGTGCAAAGGAAGGACCGCTAGGTCAGTCCATAGATTGTCTTGTCGAACCAACAATCAATATTTCTACCACTTCATGCCAAGTTCAAAGTGAAACATGAGTTGTGTTACCTAGTCACGTGCAAAGTAACTTGATTGTTATGCCTCCCATCCCTCTTAAAGATACAACTTTGTATACTCCACAAAATCCTATTGGGACATCTTCGCATCATAGAATGAAAAACCATGACACACAACTAAATCCAACTGCAGAACAAATCCCTACTGGGGGGGAACCCTCCTTTAGTGACCTGTTGGCTATAACTATCCACCACAACCAGTTTACGGTCCTACTGGTGTCCCTATGCCACACCAATATCATCCTTAGTTCAATCGACAACTATCGTTCTTAGCCACTCTAGATCTACTGGATCTATCGAGGTTAACCAATGATACCATATTACACTCCCCTTTTTGGCCAGTCATTCCTTCCAAATTGCTATCCGATATTCTGAAATTTGATAGTAAACCTGGTGAAGACACCAATAAACATGTTATGACCTTTCATGTATGGTGTTCATCAAATTCACTAATGGATGATTCTATTCGGCTACGTATTTTGCAGCATACACTTATAGGTACAACGACTAAATGGTACATTGAATTACAAAGAGGAACTTTTCAAGATTTTAATTCACTTGCCATGGATTTTCTCACGCACTTCCAATTACCTATCCTCTATGAAACCAACACATAACTTTTTACTTCCCTTCGTCAAACCAACTCCGTACATATTTTTTATCATATTCACGAATGGAGACGACGTCGAAGGTTGATCAAAGCAACCATTCCTGACCAATTATTGGATGAATGGTTCACGAAATCTCTTTTACCTCCTATTTCTCGTGATGTAGCCATGGGTGGTATCATTACAAAAGAGTAAGACATTACTCCTACCCAGTATCTGAACTTGGTTTATTCCCAATTTGGTACTTTGTATGAATTGATCCCAAATGCTCCCCATCCATCAACCAATCCATCAAAACCATCCTCCACCACTCACGAAGATGGATTTATCGGTTCCTTCAAAACCCAGTCCAGTTCATATTCGACTGGAATGACCAATCGTTCAGTCACTTCCCTTGCTACCGGATTGACTATGCTCTCATCAAACTCCCCCACAAATCAAATATATGATGTGAATGAATTTCAATCTGCTTCTTCCCAACAGTCAGAGGGAAAGAAGAAAACCAAGAATAAACCTAAGAAAAACAATAATCAAACCAAAAATGCAAAAACACAAACAAAACCACATGCTACTGAGAAACAACCACATTGCAAACCAAAATTTCCATGTCTCATTTGTGGTGAAGATCACTACACACGAGATTTTCCTCGTTGAGACAAAGTTGACAAACTTTTTAAAGGAAATTATCAACCCATTGTATTGACACATCCTTTTCCACAACATCATTCACTGGTTGCACAAACTACTACCCCTCCAATAAGAGGTAATATAAATCATCCTCCTAATGAGGAAGCATCATCACGTGCACATATTTACATTTTTAATGGGATAGACTTGACCACTCGTACTACGACATATGACACACCTCCAGGTAAACCTGATAAGGAGAAAGTAACTAATGGTACTACATTGGATCCACCACCCACTACCGTTACTCCTCCAGCTGGACCACTCCATATTGAGAAACCTAGCTTTGAATCTATCTTATGCCCACCCAAGAGCACAATTTGAAAGTTGACCTTTAATCCTAACTCGTGTGTTTCTCAAAACTACAACATCGTTGAAGATTTGGCTCAAGCACCTTGTGTTATGTCAGCTCTCAAAGTTATACAACACTACCCTAGTCAACATAGGAATCTCTTGGCATCCATCAGAGTTATAGATACCAAGTCATCAAACAATATCATGTTTAACCTGGATAATTTTAAATCCCAACTCTCTCACCAACTTTCTTTCCAAATCGATGTCGTTTTTCATAATCAACATATTCATCACATGATCTTGGATGAGAGGACATCCACATGTGTCATGCCTTTGGCTTGCTGGAAAGGCCTTAAATCACCTGGTCTTAATCAATCTCCCACAATGTTACGAGCATTTGATGAAAGAGGTTTCCGACCTCATGGATTATTACAATCCTTAGCCGTTTAATTGGGAGGATTTTTTTTTTTTTGTAGATGTTGAGGTTGTCGATTCTCACCTTAATTATAACTTGTTTCTAGGGATAAGTTGGTTCTATGCTATGACTTTCATCACTTCATCGGTTTTTTGATGCGTCTAATTCCCTCATCAAGGTAAAATTGTGACCATCGATCAATTATATTACTGCACCCCCGACGCTCGCACTCAAACAATCAACAACATTCCTTTTTTGGGAGACTCAAAAATCACTTATGAAAGTGTTGGAGTAGGTATCTTGAAAGACTCTTCGCTCATGGGTACTTTTCCGACTCCTCTTCCTCCCACTACGCAACACATCACGGCAATTAATATGATTTTGATTATGGCACATTAATCCTTCAAAACATATGATCCATGGATCGTGCCTAATCCCTTAGAATTTGATTCACTAAGTGACGCCATTCCACTTAGTCACATAGAGTCTGAATACGATGCCATCCAGTCTACCTCTCCTTACCTAGATGACCAACATCTATTGGCGTATACTACTTACTCGTTACCATCCTAGTTATATTACCTATCCTCTACTTTCGATTACATTCTACATATTTTTCCATTAGATGAATCTATTATGGAAATGCTTAGTATCGAGGAGGTACCTTGGGATGACAACCACCATCGTTCGTCCTTTCTTCCCAGTTTGTATGACATAGAGAAATATATTTCATCTATATTTCCTAGCGATATCATCGAAACCCCCAAATATCTGAGGGGAATTTGGGAAACATCTCTTCCACGATTACTGTCGGCATATCCATTAAAGAAGGTATTGTGGAAAACATACAACTAGGTGCAAATTGTTCAGCTGAAGAAGTTGAAACTTATATCAACTTGTTTAAAGAATTTCGCGACATCTTCACTCCTAGAGCTATGAAGAAATTCCAAGGATTGATCCCTCGATTATTGTACATGAAATCAAAACTTACCATGGATTTAAACTTGTGATACAGAAACTTCGCCTGGTTCATCCTAAGAAAACCATGACAATCGAGGCAAAAGTTGAACAACTGTTGAAATCTGGTTTTATTTATCCCATACCTCTAACCAAATGGGTTTCCAACATCGTTTCGGTCACCAAGAAACAAGAGACCATTCATGTTTGTGTCAAATATCAGGATCTTAACAAGGCTTGTCCCAAGGACAATTACCCTACACCCTTCATTGACCAAATTATTGTTAATTACATCGGAAGTGTCATTTTCTCTTTTATGGATGGATTTTCGGGATATAACCAGATCAACATTTTACCAATTGACCAACATAAAACAACCTTCATCTTCCCTTGGGGAACTTTAAAATTACCCTTTGACCTTAAAAATGTTGGAGCCACTTTTCAGTGGTCCATGTCGTATGCGTTCCACAACATCAAACATATCGTTGAACCTTATCTCAATGACTTACCAGGTCACTCGTCTCATCGACAAGACCATATTGGTAACCTACGATCCATATTTCTTCGATGCTAATTTTACAACATACGTTTGAACCCCCATAAATGCATTTTCATTTTTGAATCAGAGATACTCCTTGGATTCGTAGTCTCCAAAGATGGGATTAGGGTGGATCCCTTAAAAGTCAAATCCATTCTCACTTTACCTCCTCCCAACAATATTACACAACTGCAAAGTTTGCAAGGGAAGGAAAACTTTCTTCATTTCTTCATTTGCAATTACTCTGAAATCACTAAAGGATTCATGAGATTTCTATAGAAATATGCCCCTTTCATCTGGGATGCCACCGCTCAATGCTCATCTGATTCTCTCAAACATGCCTTAATGAACACACCTCTTTTGCACCCACCAAATTATGCGAAAGATTATATACTTTATTTGGATGCCTCTACTTTTACTATCGCTATGGTGTTAGTATAAGAGGATGATGGTGGCACCGAACATGTGATCTATTATTTGAGTAAAAGTCTACCAGGTCCTTAACTCTGGTATTCACAAGTCGAAAAGTTGGCTTTGGTAGCAGTTATTATTGTCCAATAATTTCGCCACTATATTTTGTTACGCACTACCACGATCATTGCAGACTTGAACCCCATGTACCACATCTTGAATTTTCAATTACTTGGGGGAAAATATTCCAAATGGATCATCATTCTCCAAGAATTCGATCTCGAGTTTTCCAAATCCAAGGCTAAGAAATCATTGGTTTTTGCAGAATTGATTTGAGATATTCACCATACTAATGAGAATATTGATCCCAGTGATTCTCTCCCCGATGAATCCATGTTCCTCATTAGTACGTCTGATCCATGGTATGGAGATATTCTTCTCTATCTCCAAACCCAACATTTTCAGTCCATCATTTCATTTGATGAACGACGTCGCATTAGACACCACTCAAAATGCTACCTTATCATTGGTGACACGTTGTACCATCGTGGCATTGATACTGTCTTACAACGTTTCTTAACCCATGAAGAATTTGAACAAGTTTTAAATGACTATCACCTTGGATCTTGTGGGGGTCATCTTTCTGGGATGGATACAACACAAAATGTTTTACATGCCGGTTATTTTTGGCCTTCCATATTCAAAGATTTCATTGAGGTCGTTATAAAATTCCCACCCTGTCAGATCTTTCAGAAGAAAGCACGTACCCATCCATCTCCACTTCATCCCATTGTCACCATCGACCCCTTTGTAAAATGAGGCATCTATTTTATGCAATGTAAGCCTACCTTAGTCGGGGGGCACAATTATATCATCATTTCTGTTGATTATTTCACTAAATGGGTTGAGGCTATGCATACATTTCTTAACAGTGGCCGCACTCCAACACTTTTTGTGTTTAACCACATCATTGCTTGATTCAGTGTTCCACAAGCTATCGTAACTGATCACGGATCCCATTTCCAGAACCATATCATGGGTGAATTGTGTTGGATTACTAAGAGGGTGGGGAGGGGTGAATCAATAATAGCGTAATTATAATCCTTTTTCTTCAAATGTTATATCAATGTAGAATTATTATCCAATAATGAGCAGTAAAAAATAAACAATCACACACATACACAGTACATTAGTGTTTTACATGGAAACCCAAATCGAGAGAAAACCATGGAATGCTTTTTCTTATATGTCTTGAAGAATTACATTCATTGGAAACACCAACTTCCTTTGTTTTCCAGCTACAACTGGAAGGAGGCTCCAACCCCCTAGTTTCTCAGGCTACAACCTGAGGGAAGCTCCAACTCCCCAATTCTCTAGCTACAACCCCCAATGTTCTCCGGCTACAACCGGAAGGTAGC
>JASDQU010880905.1:0-15360 GCA_032191745.1 Picea mariana
CCTAAATTTAATGCCTTGCATGCTAGCAGGTTGATGGCTTAATGAGGGATGGGGAGGTGAACCGCCTATCCATAGAGCTATCGGGCCTGATCATCGCGAGGGTAATCACGCCACACGCAACCTCGCAAGAGGATAAGGTGTGGGGAAGAAGTGATTGGAGAGGGCAGACGCGAGGGGAACTCTGGCATTACGCAGAGTGAGTGATAGCAGAGAGGAAGGATTGCAACCTTCACTCCTGGTCACTGGTAGACAGAGAGACGCAGTCTCACAACATCGTGGTCTCAACTTGGGGGTGGCTAGTTGTAAATCCATTGGGAGTCGCTACGCCTACAGTTGGGTGGAAACGAGCACCCCTCTCAGTAGTTGCACTCACTCCTGGTGGTATTTCTGATAAGTGTTTTACATATTGCATCTTGAAATTCATATGTTGATGTATATGCTCATAAACTGTGAAATTGTGAACGATTGCAGTAAAGAATGTCTGTGCAGTGTTTTGATAAGAAAGGGTAGATATATGCTTATAACAGAAAATGAATGAATTGGCTTATGATTGATAAATGAATTTAATTACGCATAATTTGAACCAAGTCAGACTTTAAGCCCGTTCTTGGGAAGTTGTTTCCCCTTACCCGTCTCCAGGGATACCCCGGAATAGATCTCTTCACAAAGATTCCCTCCTTGGGAAGGTCTACCAAGAACCTAGAAAAAGGACTTGAATGGACAAGTCTTAATAACCCTATACGAGGAGGAATGACCCTCTTAAAATTCTGAAGTAGCAGCGTAGGGATAAGTCACGAATCGACGGATGAGATCCTGTCAGAAGACCCATGGTAATTCATGACTGTCAGATTGATGAAAGTAACAAGGGCGTTACATACCTTGCCCCTTTTTCTCTCTATCTTCATGAATAGCGATGAAATCGGGATCGTAGACCCCCCCCCAAGGTCCATGATAACATTTGGACCGTTGATCTTTCCACATCCAAGAAGTAGTGGAAGAATGCACGAGGTGGGACAGATCTGAGCTGTTAGATCATAGCTAGAAAAACCTGACAGCCATTGGATATGTTAAGAGATGCACGAGGGTTAAACCTTCGTGAAGAGTAGAGGTAAAATACCGACAAGAAGGTTGACACATCGGGATATCGGTACTCGGGATATCGGAGTTCTCGAGGTCGAGAATGTTGGGGCATTTCAAGTCCTGAAACAACGAAATGATCTGGACCATCTGTTTGTGCAAACACGTGGCGGAAATCGAGAGCCCGTCGGTATATCGGCTACCAGGGTTTTGAGTTGACAGAGAATTTCTATCATCAGGGTATCAAAAACTCCGAAATCGTGAGATTGGATCAAGGCCGTCCATTAGCCAGGACATGTGGTGGAGATCCAGACCATTGGGGAAGTCCCGATAGAGAATTCAATAGGTGCATCGGGATTCGACATTTCGCGAGTCTTGAGGAAAAGACTTCAAAAGCATCAGAAGTCTCGAAATCGCGAGAGGTGATCAGGACCGTCCATCAGAAGAGGACGCGCGGCAGCAATCGGAGCCATCAGGGAAAGTCCCGACAGGAANGAAATGATCTGGACCATCTGTTTGTGCAAACACGTGGCGGAAATCGAGAGCCCGTCGGTATATCGGCTACCAGGGTTTTGAGTTGACAGAGAATTTCTATCATCGGGGTATCAAAAACTCCGAAATCGTGAGATTGGATCAAGGCCGTCCATTAGCCAGGACATGTGGTGGAGATCCAGACCATTGGGGAAGTCCCGATAGAGAATTCAATAGGTGCATCGGGATTCGACATTTCGCGAGTCTTGAGGACAAGACTTCAAAAGCATCAGAAGTCTCGAAATCGCGAGAGGTGATCAAGACCGTCCATCAGAGGAGGACGCGCGGCAGCAATCGGAGCCATCAGGGAAAGTCCCGACAGGAAGTCATCTATCGGCATTTCGATCATCGGGATATCGAGGATTTAGAGGACAAAATGTTTAGGCATTTCGACATTGCGATGTTCGAAACCCCGACAGGAGACAAGGTTGCGGTCTTGTGAAATAGTGGTCACATGGGCCAAAGGTTTAGCCCGGAGGTCTAACGGAAGTTGGAGCATATCGGGATTCAGAGGATCGAGAATCCCATGGGCCAATGAATTGTAGAATTTAAAATCTCGAAACCCCAACGAGAGGTAAGACTGCAGTCATGGGGATAACGGTTGTATGGGCCAGGAGCCTAGCCAGGAGAGCTAGTGCATAAAGAGCACGTCGGGATTCGAGGGATCACGAATCCTGAGGATGAGTGTATTTCGACATTGAAAAGTTTGAAAACCCGATGAGGAGGTATGGTTGTGGTCATATAGGGGGAAGGTCATGTGGACCATGAGCTTAGCCTGGAGGGCTAACGGGAGTTGGAGCACACCGAGATTTTATAGTCCAAAACCCCGAAAGAAGGATAAGGCTGCGGTCTTATGAATTAGCAGTCACATGGACCAAAGCATAGCCAGGAGGGCTAACGCGTAAAGGGCGTGTATCGGTGAAATTGCTCATCGGAGATCAGGAGTTCGAGAGGACAAGAACTTTTGTCATCAGGGATCACGAAACCCCAAAACCCAAAACTATCATCGGGGAAATGTCACAGGCGCGTGAAGAAGAGGCTGTGACAGGGAAATAAAGACCTGTGGATCGGGATTGGCATTTCGTTGCTGCAAGCTTCGGGGATTCTCATTGTTGAGAAATCAACGAAATAGTTTGATTTTAGGTAGTGGGTATGTTACATATACTTGACGACATCCTATCAAAGTTTCGGCCAGTAGAAATTTTTCTACAGCACTGCCACTGTGTTTTCGATGCCAAAGTGTCTTGCCACCTGACTGTAGTGAGATTCCCAAATCATCTTCACGTGCTCGCTTGATGGAACACAGAGATGGCCCATACAACACAATATCCCATCCTGAAGATGGAAATTAGGGACCACTGAATTTTCTCCCAACATTTCTTAGGTGGTGGAGAAGTCAGGGTCTATCTCATAGAGGTGGGGCCATCGGGAGGTCTTATGGCCGCAAGAGTCTATCACCGTGGTGAGTGTTGCGACTAGCGATCAGCTAAGGCAATCAAAAATTTGGTTGGTACTTTCTGTTTTATACTTGATTTTGAGGTGGAACAACTGTAAGTATGTGGACCACTTCTGATGGTGGTCATTATGCAATTCTCCTTGGGTCTGCATGAAATCTAGTGGCTTGTGATCAGTGTGGATAATTGTCTCCTTCCCCACAATGTAATGTCTCCACTGGAGGTAGGCTTGCACAATGGAGTACATTTCTTTGTTGTAAGTAGGGTACTTACAGACAACATCAGATAGTGTCTCACTATGATACGCCACGAGGTGGCCGTGTTGAGGGAGAACGACGCCCACAGTATAGACTGAAGCATTTGTCTCGATCTCAAAGGGATGTTGCAGGTCCAGTAATGAAAGTATTGGGATGAGCACAAACGATGCTTCAAGTCATCGAAGGCTTATTGTTGGGACATGCCCTACAAAATGTTTTCCTTACTTCCACCCCTGGTTACTTGGCTGAGGGCCCATGCGATATGAGAGAATCCCATAACGAACCGACGATATAAATTGGCGAGGCCTAAGAAGCTCCGAAGCTCAGTGAATGTGGTTGGGGCTGGACAGGAACAGATGACCTATATCTTGGTTGGATCCACATGCACACCATGTTGATCAATGATGTAGCCTAAGCAATGGCCCCTATCCATGCCGAAGGAGCATTTTTCCAAGTTTGCATATAGTTTGTGTTGCCGCAAGGTGTGCATAACCTGTTGAATATGCTGCAAGTGTTCCGCCCAAGTCTTTCTGTAGATGAGGATGTCATCCAGATACAACACTACAAAAGTATTGGTGAAAGGTCACAAGATATCATCCATCATCCTCATAAACATTGCAGGAGAATTTGTCAAACCAAAGGGCATGACCAACCATTCAAAAAGACCTTCTTTTGACTTGAAGGTGGTATAACATATATCTTTATGTTCTATTGGGACCGAGTGGTAGCAAACTTTAGATCAATCTTGCTGAAGTATTTGGCCCCTGTGAGCTGATCAAGGAGGTTGTCGATTTGAGGAATCGGGTACTGGTTCCGGACTATGATTTTATTCAGGGTTAGGTAATCAATGTGGAGTAGCCAGGTCCTGCCTTTCTTCTGCACCAGTACAATTGGGCTCCCACAAGGTGATCAGTTGGGATGGATGTGCCCCTTGTGGAGCAGTTCTTCGATCTACCTATTGATCTCCCCATTGTCTAACAGAGAGAAGTGGTAGACCATCCCATTGGGTAGCGGTGCATCTGGGGTCAGATCGATGGGATGCTTGACTTGGCAGTGCAGAGGTACCCCGGTAGGAGATGAGAAGATATCTGAGTATTCTTCCATAACCTTATCCACTTGATTTTGTTGCATGGAGATATAGGTCGTGGAGGCCCTAGATGTGGCTACGATCTTTCTCTTACTTTGAGAGCGAATAAGAAAGAATACAAATTTCCCAGTCTGAGAGATGACCTTCCTTCATTGCTTGGAAGAGATCAAGGAAATAACACTAGGAGGGACTGCCTCAGGTATCCTGTACAATATCCTGTTCAAAGTAATAATAACACTACGAGGCCTAAACTCATATACAACGTGACGTTTCCATAATAAGGTTGGCCCAAAATAACATTACAAACTTCGAGAGGAGAAACATCACACAATACCTCATCTTTAAAGGGCTTGATGTCGTACGATAGTTGACACTATTGGCTGACACAGAGACCTCTTCCTTGGCAGAGCCATCCAATGGTGTAGGGATGTGGGTGCAGTGTTGTCGACAAAGCCAACCTCTTGACGACCACTGTTGAGATGAGGTTCTTCTGGCTACTGCTATCAATGATGAAGTGCAACGGTGTGCCTTTTACCCACATCTGCGAATGGAAAAAGCGCTTGCCTTCTTCTGGCTTGTCTAGTTCACCAAGCTGGAGCTTGGTGGTAGAAACGATGGCACTGGGTTCCGCGTCAAGGATTTGTCTTCCCCTTTCTCGTTCAGNGATGAAGTGCAACGGTGTGCCTTTTACCCACATCTGCGAATGGAAAAAGCGCTTGCCTTCTTCTGGCTTGTCTAGTTCACCAAGCTGGAGCTTGGTGGTAGAAACGATGGCACTGGGTTCCATGTCAATGATTTGTCTTCCCCTTTCTCGTTCAGACTCAGAGTCAAAACTGCATCTGATTCAGAGGCTTTCACTTCGACCACTAGCAATTGTTTTGAGTGGAAATCAACAATGTTATTCCAATGACTTTTATGGAAGTCACACCACTTCCCGATATCCTTCTTTGTCTTTCAAGTGTCCTTCTTTTCTTGCGTCTTGAACTGGTTTTCTTGATACTATCCATATTTTCTTTGTCCTTTGTTCTGTAGGTTGGGGCTGCCCTTTCCTGGTTGTTTCTGCGAGGGGTTCCCAAGCCCAAATTGTCGTGTCTTTTGTTTGAGCTTCTACTCTATTTTGCTGACATATCGATAGGCCACGCCCAAGGACGAGATATCCAAAAATTCCATTTCAATCTGGATGTATCTATGTAGAGCACTATGATTCTTGAGCACCGAATGTCACTCTAAATCCTTGATACCCAACTTGGTGTGCAGGGTATGGAAGATATTTTTAAAATATGGCACTTCTTGGTCTCTTTCTTGCCGCAGTGTGGTCCATTTGGTATACAAGTCGTCATAACTTCCGACAAGGTAGTATTGTTCCTTAATAACATCCCTGAAGGATTCCTGGGTGGCCGCAACTGTAAATAATGAGGGTTCCTCTATTTCCTTTTGCTCACATAAATTTTCCCACCAATCTTTGACATGGGGAACAACTTTGAGTAGATAAAATTTAATTTTTTCTCTATTTGAAAAGTTATGGACAGAAAAATACCCTTCTAGTAGACTCAAACACTTGTCTACAACATCTACTTCTATCTAACCTTCAAATATAGGAATATAAAAGTTGATTTGTACCTTGAAGGGGGCAGTGCCTCCACTCAAGGAAGATGCGTCGCTTGTTGGTAGTCGCCGAAGGATTTGCGTGAAACTATCCATCATCTTGTTCCTCTATTGTGTGAGGGCCTCCTCAAGCAACATTTTCAAAGGGTCTCCTATCCCATCATCTTTCTTTTCTCCTACCATGAGAGGTCATTTGGGCATGCGAGAGCTTTTTTCCTCAAGAGAAACAAGCTCGAGACCCAATTCTTTGTACCCTGACCTCGTTGGGGACATGCATTAAGACGACAAGGAGAAAACCGCTCTGATACCACTGATCCAGATTTTATGAGTAGAATGAAATGAATACAGATTATTAAAGTATTCTTAACATAGAATAACGGAGATACAGTAAAATTGGTTTTCTATTCAATAAGGAAATAAGATGAAACTGTAAAATGTAGCAGAAAACAAGCTTGTTGGAATGGTGGCGGCTTATCTCTAAGAAGAGATGTGACGGTTGCACCCATTCGCAAGAATATTATTACAATGAGGCTCTGAAGGCCTTTTTACAATAAACATGAATGTTAAAAACTCTAGACATCCAAAAACCTAACCCTGGGAGATGAAGCGCCAAAAGTCATGTGGGCCTCGTTTGGGTAAGTTAGTACATCAACTTCCCGGGGTCGTAACTTTTGCATGCGATCTTCATTTTAGGTGCACGATAACCCATTGGAAATATCTATACAAGGCTACACATTTTTTTGTTATTTATCAAAGGTCATTTCTAATTGTGGCGAGCCTTAAAAACGTTGTTTAGGGCCTCAAAACGGCCCCGCAAGTCAGGGACCCGAAAACTAGGAAAACAAAATGCCAAACTAGAAAACTGCCAAAATCAACTAGTTGGAATAGGTGGGAGGCCACTAACATCCATTTGGATAAAAAAATGTTATCTCGAAATCTAGCACTTGTGCAAAGCCTTCACAAGATGATAAACTTGCGTAAAAATTGGAAGTAATTTCCACTCTCAACTAGGCAATTACTTTCCTCATTTTACTACTGGATGACGATCCAACATGTGTGAGGCTTACATTGTGACCTCAAGGGACCCTATAGCAAGTTAAGGATAATTCTATGGCCCCCTATCTTGGCCACTTGGTGAGATAGGCTAGATCTAAGAGAAGAGGCAAAGTTAGGATGAGTTTAGACAAGGTAATTGATTGTGTGTGTGTGTGAGAGAGAGAGAGAGAGAGGTGTTCCAATGCATATAATGCCAAATACCAAGTGCAAGGAAAGAATAATAATCCCCATAGCGATATCTATCAAAGAAAGAGGGTTGTTGTAGCAAAAATAGATATTAGGTAAGATACTTCAGCATATGACAATTTTTCAACAACAACAAGTAAAAGGTCCTAAATTAGTGAGATGAAGTGAGATAGACGTGTTAAATTTTATGTGAGAGGTCAAAAAACCATGGAACAATTATTGTTGTAATAAAACTTGAAACAAGAGACAATATACTTCAACAATGAAATTTTTATAACAAAAATAATGAGATATCTCTAAAATCGACGAGAAGACCATGAAAAATATGCCCAATTGCAAGTAAAACACTTACAAACCATCAACCATCTATTGCAATGAGAAAGAGCTTGGAACTAGGCCAAGTATCAACAATATGCTCAAGCCCTAATGGCTATAGCAAATATTTATAACAACAAAAAATAAATGTCTTAGAATTTAAGGTGTTGAGTTTCAATGAGCATGAGAATGTGATTAAGTACCTAAACTAACAAGTCACTTAGAGAGAGAGAGAGAGAGAGAGAGAGAGAGAGAGAGAGAGAGATTTAATTGAGAGACTAGTGTTGCTTTCTCTCCTTGGGAAAATGGAGTCAAACAACACCTTAAATGGGAAGTTAGATAGCCAATATGAATAGGATATTTGAAACCCTAGGAATATATGCTCATTGGCCTAGAATTAAACCTCAAAGAGACAAACACTATAGTTTATACCCTCATAAACCCTATTGTTGTCCCCTTCTTCTATGACATCTATCTTGAAAATCTGAATGAACTAGGTCAAACCCTAAGGCTTATCCACTCATAAAACCTAGGTCTTGAACTATCAAAGAAAAACCCTAGGGGGATAAACAATATTAACCACTAGATTGGGTCTTAAATGCTTCGACAAATTAAGATGAATGAAAATAGGGAGGGGGGTAAGCATTCTTAATCCCTCCTAGGTTTTGTAGCAAAATGAAACTAGTATACAAGGTAACATGCAACAATTAACCATCTAATAGAGAATCCACCATAATATACCATGAACAAAAGCACTTAAACTTGAAGATTAATACTTACTAAAACAAGTCACTATGCATGAGGAAACCCTAGCTCAAATATCATCAACCAAAACAAGAGAAAGCATCCACGAGATTATCCTCCACAAGGTTCACACAAGTACTCCATAGTGGAAAGAAGAGAAGAGAGAAAATATAAGTGTTTCTCACAAGTGGTGAGTTATGATTTACAAATGAGGTAGCGCTACCTTATTTATATGAAGAAACCTAGGTGCTATAAGCCCTCAAAATCCCTAAAAACATAAAATGTCCATGATACAAGTGAGATAGGTCAATACCAACTCCTCAAATATCCTCAAATAGTGATAAAATATGTTAATGCACCAAAACATCTCATCCAAGATCACACGTGTGGTTTCAAGCAGCTCCAAATAAGGTGACGTCAAGCTCCAAGAGAATGCAAGGTCCTCCAAAGGCCATGTCTCATCATCCAATGGTGTAAATCAAGGTGAGGCTCACACCTCCTCATTAAAAGGTCATTTCACATCATCAAAGTCTCGAAATCATCGTCAAAGTGGTGTCCCTGTTGCAAGCAAACCCCAATCATCATGACAACATCATAGCGCATGATGTCATCATTCATATGATCAACGTCCAAATTGAAAAGGTTAGCATCCAAAGTGAACTCAAGGTGCATCACCTCTCTTAAGGGTGTCTAATCATGTTCTGTTATGACCCAATGCCTTAAAAATGATAACAAATCAATAAAATTCAGTCCACTTCGAGGGGGAAACCTCCTTTACAATATATAAACTTTAGAACACAATATGAGATGAGATAAGATGATCCTAATACTATATCTACTTGATATATATAGGAGAAAAAGGGTTACAAATATAATGAAAAGGTGCAAATAAGGGTTCTAGCCGACCTACTAGAAATGTAATAATTCAATATCTAGGGCATAATAAGGGGTTTTATACATATCATGGGGCTTTGTCTAGGGCTTAACATGTATGTCCCCTTCAAACAAGTGTTTTCCTCAACACGTGTCTAACCACAGATGCTTCTGCATGAAGAAATCATCTTCCCAATAGGTTCTTCCATTTGACAAGGTACTCTGTAATTGCTCAATTTCTCAGCTACTTAATTCTTGTTTCAGGGATTGTTTCTGGCTCTAGTATGATTTTCCCTTATTCATTGATCTCTGTTTAAAAATTTTGAACTGAGATATTTTTGTCGATGACGTTCTTTAAGCAAGAAACTTGGAATATTAGATGTGCACGTGAAGATGGAGGCAACTCCAATTTGTAAGCCATACTTCCAATCCTTTGCAAAACTTATAAGGGCCATAATATTTGGGTGCTAGTTTATTGTCCTTATTTTGTTACTTGAGGGAAATTTGTTTGTATGGTTGTAGCCTTAGAAACACTCAATCCCCCACCTCAAATTCCATTTTCCTGTGATGTTGATATGCTTGTTGTTTCATCCTATTTTTTGTCATAACCAAGTTGTCCTTCAAGAGTTTTAGGACCTCTTGTTGGTTCCCTATGTGGTCCTCCACTACTTGAACCTTTGTATTCCCTTTCAAGGGTGATGTGATGGATGGAGGATGATATCCATAAAGTTCCAAAAATGGGGACATTTTTTATGAAGTATGTAAGGATGCATTGTACCACCATTCCGCTAAGGGAAACCATTTGACCCATTGTGTTTGTTTATCAGATGCAAAGCAACGAAGATATCCTTCTAGACAATTATTCACAATCTCAGTTTTTCCATCAGATTGAGGGTGGTAAGATGAACTTATATGAGCTAGTTGAGTACCAAAAAAAGAAAATAATCCAGTCCAAAAATTTCCTGTGAAAATTGGGTCTCTGTCACTTACAATAATCTTGGGGACTCCGTGTAGTTTTTGAACTGTTTCCATGAATGATTCTACTATTGTGCTTGCTTTAAAAGGATGAGAAAGAGAACAAAAATGGGCATACTTTTTTAGTTGATCCACTACTACCCTGATGATTCTCTTTCCTTCTAATTTTAGTAAACCTGTAATAAAATTCATGGAAACTTCTTCCCAGCATTGGCTTGGTATAGCTATTGGTTGTAGGAGATCTAGAGTCTTGATTGTCTCTCCCTTATTCTGTTGGCAGACCAGACATTTCTACACAAAATTTTGAAAATTATTTTTAATACCTTCCCATAAAAATTCCTTCTTGACCCTGTGGTATATTTTCAAGAATCCTGAATGTCCCCTTACAGGAGAAGTGTGAAATTCCAGAAGGATTTTATGTTTGAGTTTGGAATTCTTACATGAGTATAGGTGATCATGATACCATAGCAAATCATTCTTCCATATAAAATTGTCTATTGAACTGGGGTCTTCATGTAGTTTTTGAATGATCTTTCACACCTCTTGATCTTGATTCCATTACATCCTTGCTTCTTCCACCCAATCCGATTGTGGCATAGACATAGAACATAGTGAACCTTTTATTTCTTCTTCTTTCCTGGAAAGGGCATCTGCCACAACATTATGTTTTCCTTTTTTGTATATAATTTCAAAGTCATAACCCAACATCTTTGTAACCCATTTTTGTTTCTCTTCTAAAGATAATCGTTGCTCTGAAAAGTACTTCAAACTTCATGATCTATTTTTATCTTGAAGTGTCTTCCTATTAGGTAGGGGCGCCATTTCTGAAATGCATATAGTATAGCCAACATTTCTTTTTCATAAATGGGTTTGACTAAGTTTTTTCCTTTAAGTAGTCTTCTTTCAAAGGCAAGGGGCCTTCCTTCATGCATTAAAACTACACCAATTCCATGGCCTAAGGCATCACACTCCACAATAAAAAAAAATGTGAAGTCGGGTGTGGTCAAGATGGGGGTTCTACAGATAGCCTCCTTAATTTTTTCAAAATATTTGGTTGTGTCTTCTGTCCAAGAAAATGCTTCCTTTTTTAATAATGTTGTTAGAGGTGTTGCTATTTGACCATAGTTCTTTACAAACTTGTGGTAATAACTTGTCAATTCTAAGAATCCTCTAAATTTCTTCAAGGTTTTGGGAATTAGCCATTCCCTTTGTTGGTAGTATGGCTGTCATTAGACTAAAACCCGTAGGTGATTGGTAAACTCACCACCGCCAGATTTCAAGGATCCACGAGAGGTGATTAGTCCCTTTTCACGATACACCGGGGAGCGTTGACTACTTGCAATTTTGTCTCCCCCTCAACGCGAGCCGAGTGTGTATCGAACTCGTGACCTCTAGCTCTGATACCATTTGTTGGTAGTACGATTGTCGTTAGACCAAAACCCGCAGGTGATTGGTAAACTCACCACCACTAGATTTTTAGGATCCACGAGAGGCGATTAGTCCCTTTTCACAATACACAGGGGAGTGTTGACTACTTGCAATTTCGTGCAACACCCTTATAGCTTTAATTTTGTTAGGGTCCACTTTTACACCTTCAAGAGATACAATATGACACAAATATTCCACTTCTTGAACCCCAAAGGCACACTTGGAAGGATTTGCATAAAGTTTTTGCTCTTCCAATAGTTGTAATACTCTGTCAACATGTTGTACATGCTCTTCCCAACATTTATTGTAGATTAGTATGTCATCAAAAAATACTAACACAAATTTTCTAAGGAAGGGATTGAAAATGGAATTCATCAAGCTTTGAAATGTTGAAGGTGCATTAGTCAGTCCAAATGGCACAACCAAAAATTCATAATGACCTTCATGTGTTCTAAAATTTGTTTTAGGAATTTTTTCCTATCTCATTCTGATTTGATGATATCCCGAACAAAGATCCAAATTAGTAAAGAATTTTGCTCCATGTAATTCATCTAATAATTCACCAATGACAAGGATATGAAACTTATCTTTGAATGTCATTTTGTTGAGTTGTCTATAATCTAGACACATACGCCATGAGCCATCCTTTTGTGTAACCAACACCAGTGGTGAACAGAAAGAACTTTGGCTATTTTGAATGATGTCATCCTCTAACATTTCCTTGATCATGCATTCAATGTCACTCTTTTGTGCATATGGATACGTGTAAGGCCTAATGTTAGGTGGTATACTTCCTAGATTCAAATGAATAGCATGGTCATGGTCTCAAGTAGGTGGAAGACCCTTAGGAATTTCACCAAATACCTTGGAATGATTGTCGATAATTATTTGAAGATCTGATGGAGTCGGGGCTATAGATGTTTGAACATCAAGTGAGCACAATTGTGAAATTACACCCTGGTGTCCTTTTTTGATTAATTTTTCCATGCTATTAGAGATTGTCACTTTTGAGGGTTTCCCTTGGATACCTCTAAGCTCAATTTCCTTGTCATTTGAGGAAAATCTCATAAAATGATTTTGAAAATCAAAGGCCATTATTCCTAGTGATTGCAACCATTGGACCCCTAATACAACATCAACACCCCACATTTGGATGGAAATCATGGGGATATCCATAAAATACTCCCTCATGTCGAGATTAATACTATGGCATTTCCCTGAACAATTTATGGTACCTCCATTTGCAGTCATTACTTGAAACTCTGGTGCAAGATATACAAAACAATTGAGATCTTTTGTTAATTTGTAATTGATGAAATTATGGGTGCTCCCTGAATCAATCAATATTGTTACCTTTTTCTTTTTGATGTATCCTTGTATCTTGAGGGTTTGTGGAGTAACGATGCCGACAAAATCATGACAAGATATTGTTGGAGTAGTTTGTTCTAGATTTGGGTCTTGTGATGGTTCCAATTCTTGATCTTCTTTCTCTTCACGGTCTATGTAGAATAATTTATTTTCACCGCATTTATGCCTCTTACTGTACTTGTTTTCAAAATTGAAACAATGTACTTTTTCTCTTCTTTCATCCATTTTTTGAGGTGTCAACCTTGCTAGTTTAGGTAAACTATCTTCTTCCTCTTCACAGTCTATGTAGAATAATTTCTTCTAACCGCATTTATGCCCTTTACTGTACTTTTTGTCACAATTGAAACATAGTCCTTTTTCTATTCTTTCATCCATTTGTTGAGGTGTCAACCTTGTTGGTTGAGATATGGTTGTCTTATGACCCCCAAAACGATCTCTGCCTCCAATGTTGTACTTGTGTGTAGCCTTATTTTTGGCATGAATATGATGAGCATTTTGCATAGCTTCCATAATACTTGTAGATTATCTTAAGAAAAGTTCATGTTTAATGTATTCTTTTAATAAACCCATGTAATCTTCCAACAAGTGTTCATCACTTAGGTTATCTACCCTTGTGGCCAGTACTAGGAATTCTGAATTATATTCTTCAATATCACATGCCTGCTTGATTCTTGTCAATTGACTGAAGTGGTCTTGTTCCCAAACTTTCCTATATTGTGCTTCTAAGTCTCTTGTAAATAAACCCCAAGTGTATTGATATAAAGGGGGCTTCCTTTTCACTATCCATTGATACCATTGATACCATTGATATGGTTTTATCTCGAAGTTCAAGGTTGCTATGTGAATCCTTTTCTTATCATCCATAATATTACGTAGTTCAAAATATTTCTCTATTTGGTTTACCCAAGTAAATACCTTTGTACCATCAAACTTATTTAATTCAATTTTGGGAAAGTTGAATTTAGGACCCCCACCAAAATTAACTCCACTATTAGAGTTAGATTCACTAAATGGCTTATTATTGGAAGTTTGTTAAACATGATTACTACCATTATTTTCATGAGTCTATTCCATTTTGATGTCTCCTTTAGGGAATCTCCCATCTATAGCTTGAAATATTAGGGAAGACACATTTTGCATTTCTCTTTTTATGTCATTCTTATTTTCTTCCATCTTATTTTCCATATCATCCATATTTTTTTTCATTCCATCCATCTTACCTTCCATTACTTTAATTTTTCTTTGTGATTTTACCCAATTATTAGACTTTTCACTCACATTCTTAATGTGTTCCTTCAATTTGGACAACCTGTTATGTATGTTCTCATTTTCTTCTTGAGTCATAGATGAGACTTCTAGAGGTTTAATAGGTGTTGTCACCTTTTTTGGACCCATATGGAGTAATAATAATAATACTCCTCTATTCTATATTTATAACGAATTTCAAATCACCCGAAACAAATATTCCAAAAATAATTATGCCAATTGTAAGTTACGTACATTTAAAAACCTTAATTTGGAGTTTGTCCTCTTGGCTGACCTTTCTTCTGGTGTATCTCTAAAATTTTGGCCCTTCTGGGTTTGAATTTTTTTTCTATAGTTCTATGATATTTTCTCTCTACACTGCGATAGGTATGATCAAAATTGGATATGTCAAGTGGAAGTTATGGTAACTTCCCCACACCTTGCTAACTTTTGTCTCTTCCAGGAAAGCATAATTGTAAAGTTTTCCAAGATAAAAATTAATAATATTTGATTCTGAAACTTCTACTAGAAATACTAAAGACTATCCACTATCCAATGCAACTGGTCTCACTTAATTTGGATACTCACTAAATAAGATATCATTGTTTTACCCGAAACACCTATTTGAGACTAGTTAATATGATAAGTCAAATACCCTATCTTACAAAGAATGTATCTACAAAAGTAGGATGACCCAGAAGATGATTTTTTTATCAAAGCTATCATGATCATTTATATGAATATTCTCTAGATTTCAGGGTCTGAAACATTCCATAAAATTTTTTATAGTGAAAAATCCTAGATGACTAAATTCAATATGATTCTAGAACCCTATCTTACACAAGCTATATATCCGAAAGTATAATGCCTCAAGAGTTGAAATTTGAACCCAACGTACTTTGATCCATATGATAAATACATTCCAAGGGGTTCCTTTGGAAAGTTCGTAGAAAAAAAATTATAGCTAAAATTCCAAGGTGTCTCAGATGTAGCAATGAAACCACAAGACCTTGAGCTCTGATACCAAATGTTATGACCCAACTCCTTAAAAATGATAAGAAATCAAAAAAATTCAGTCTTCTTCGAGGGGGAAACCTCCTTTACAATATGTAAACTTCAGAACAAAATATGAGATGAGATAATATGATCTTAATACTAT
>JASDQU010880905.1:20919-46631 GCA_032191745.1 Picea mariana
GAAATCTTCACCAAAAAGGTTTTTCGGTGTTTTCGCATTTCGGCGTTCCGGCATATTGGCATTTCACATTTCGCAATTTTTTCATTTTGGTATTCCTGTGGTGAAGTTTCTTGACGCTCCATGTCGTGATCCCCGAAACTCCTAAATGGAGCTTGGTTGCACTAGCTCCTTCCTCGAGCCTTTGTCTATGTGACCATAGGTTATGACCAGGGGCCAATAATGAACACGGATATTGCATTTCATGTTTTGGGGATTCTGTGAAGAGTCGTCTTGACTCTCCATGTCCCAAACTCCAAAATGGAGCTTGTCTCTTTGAGCTCTTTTCTACAGCTCTTCGACGATGTGACCACCGGTGGTGACCAAGCGCTTATCCATAAAGTGATTTCGTGATTTCCCATTTTGGCATTTCACATTTCGGAACTTCGGGACTCTTGTGATGAAGAGTCTCGACTCTTGACTCCTCCATCTCCCGGTCTCCGAAACTCCGAAATGGAGTCGGATCAATGGTCCACGATCTCCCTCTAATCAACGACTCAAATTAAGTTGTGGTTTCGATATTTCGACGTTCAGGACTTTGTGATGTTTAAGTTTTTTCTTACCATGCAAAAATCCTGAAATAGAAACGCCCGGAATCCCGGAATCCCGAAATAGAAACCCCTGGGTTCTTCGCAGTTTCGCGTTTTGGTATGTCGAGAGGCATGCTGATCTCCAAATTTGGAACCACCATGCCTGTGCAAACTAATCCACGCCTGTCCCTTTAGAATTTTTAAAGTTTGGCATTAATGACAAAAACAAGTTCTGTGCAAACTGTGCAAACTGCAATTCTTGCCAACACCTCCATCTGCAATAATTACTTGAAACTTTGGCGCTGGATATACAAAGCAATTGAGAGCTTTGGCTAATTTATAGTGAATGAAATTATGAGTACTTCTGGAATCAATTAGGAATATTACCTTTTTCTTTTTGATGTATCCTTCAATCTTGAAGGTTTGAGGAGTGCTAATTCCAGCCAATGCATTACACGATATCGTGGGAGTCAACTCTTTAGATGAAATTGCTTCTACGTTTTCATCTTGAGATGGTTCTTGTTCTTGTTCTTCTTCCTCTTCACAATCTATGTAGAATAATTTCTTCTCACCACACTTATGCCCCTTATTGTACTTGTTGTCACAATTAAAGCATAAACCTTTTGCTTTTCTTTCCTCCAATTGTTGAGGTGTCAACCTTGTAGGTTGAGGTGTTTTAGAAGAAGGAGCATTGTTCTCTCTATAGATGTTAGGATTGGTTCTTCTAGTAGCCATAGCCATATTTTTACTTTCAACATTTCTTGCCACCTTAAATGCATTCTCCAATGATTTGTGTTCCCAAAGGTGAACCTCATGTTGAATGTTATCCTTTAAAGTTCCTATGAATACATCAATCAAGTGCTCATCTGTAATATCAGTTACCTTTATATTCAATCTTTGGAAGTTCTCAATGTGCTCGGTAACTGAACCCTTTTGCTTGAGATTTATCAACTGGCTAAAGAAGGTATCGCTTCTTGTATCCTCATAGTGTGTTATCATTTCTTCTGTGAAAATTTTCCAAGCGACGAGTGATTTGCGAGAAAAAATCCATCGATACCATACAAATTGATTAGGTTCTAAATATAAAGAAGCAATTCATACCTTTTGTGTATGTGGCACATTATGGAGATCAAATAATTGCTCCATTTGAAGTATCCATGTGATTGGGTCCTTGCCATCAAACTTCCTCATATCAATCTTAGGAACGTGGTTGGTCTTCAAACCAAAGTTGGAGTTTTTCCATTCTTGATTCACCTTCATTGTGTCCTCATCATGAATTTCATGGGATGCATTTTCACTTTCAGATGTCTTCTCTGTTACGAAATTTTTCAATACTTCCACGATCTCCCCTTTTAAACCCTCCATCATCTCTTGTAGTTCATCCTTTGTTACTATCTTCCTTTGTAAATAATTTATGTCCCTACGCATTTCTTCACCTTCATCAAGAGTCCAAGTAGGATTTTCTGGAGGCTTATTTGGTGTATAAGTTCCCTTTTTGGGTGGCATGTTGGCCAAGTATCACTTTTGAACCTTGATTTTGAGGTGGTTCTGCTAGACAATCTTTCTTCTGTTGTATCTCCCAAGTTTTGGCCCTTCTAGGTATGAAACTTTCTTTTATGTAGTTCTCTAATATTTCTTCTTTGCAATGCCACAGGTCTGATCAAAATTGGATGTGCCAAGTGGAATTTATGGTAACTTCCCCACAACTTTCCGATTTTTGGCCTTTCCAGAAGATCTCACTTGTATAGCATGCCCCACAAAAAATAATTGATATAAATTCTGAAACTCGCACTAGAAATACTACAAACTATCCACGATAAAATGAAACCAGTCCCACTCAATTTGGATACTCTAGGAAGAATTTATGATTGTTGTACCTGGAACACCTTCTTGAGACTAGTCAATAGGACTAGTCAGATACCCTATCTTACATAGGGTGTATATACAAATTTAAGATGACCCAGAAGCTGAAATTTTTACCAAAAATACCTTACTAATTTCTGTGAATATTATCTAGATTTTAGGATCTGAAACATTACATAAAAAAAATTATAGCAAAAATTCCACAATGACTCAGTTCAGGATGATTCCAGAACCCTATCTTGTATAGGTTGTACCTCCAAAAGTATAAGGCCTCAGGAGCTGAATTTTGAACCCAACGTACCTTGATCCATCTAATAAATATCCTCCAAGCCGTTCCTTCTGAAACATTGTAGAAAATAAGTTATAGTGAAAATTACAAGGTGTCTTAGATGTAGCAGCGAAACCCCAAGACCTTAAGCTCTGATACCATATGTTAAGAACCAAATATCAATATAGCATAGAAAAACCTCAGAAAAAGTACTCAACGCCTTGAAAAAGAGATAATTTCAGATAATAAGCCTCTTCGAGGGGGCAACCTCCTTTTACCCCACTTAAATGTTCAAGTACAAGATGATTCAAAATGAAAACGTCTCCTTGGTATATATAGGAGACTAGGAGGTATAATTACAACTAATGGCCTAAAGCCAACATAAATAAAATAACATTACTAATATAATATGCCCCAATTAAGGGGTAATGAGCCAATATTAGGGCTTAACACCGATCAAGATACATGGTGTTGAAAATGATTGAAGGGTCCTCCCTGTCAATTGGTACCTATAATAAATTCAATATTTCCCTCCTCGCAGAAGGAAAATTGCACATATTTGTTACAGGGATTGTCATATTCAACTTCCCAAACATGGTTGCAACATCTTTTTTCAATTGAATCTCATCTTCTTTTGGAGTTGGCTTGGGAATAAACTGATGTACTGGAGGTGGAAGTGGTGAGACCACCTTCTATGTAGATGGGGGAGGAGCGGTCTCTTCTAGATGAGGCAGAGTGGGAGGTTGTGATGGAGGAAATGAAGCTTTATTTATTCTAGTGTATGTCCAAAATTCTCTCTTCCTCAATTCCTTTCTCTGATCATCTGTCAATTGGTTTAACACCCAAAGTCTCCCCTCTCTTTACCCTTTTCTTTTAGCCTCATCGATCTATTCCTATGTGACCTCTTCCTATTGGAAGCTACATATCATATCCATGAAGTTCATACTATTAGGAAAGTCTTCATCTTGTTAGGGACATTCATCGTCTCGTTGAGGTTACTGACATGGAGAACACCACTATGTCTTCTCTGTGTTGATCATTCCAATTGGTTTCAATGTATCAAGGGCCTTGACCTCTTATTAAGGCCTTTCTTTCCAACCCATGGCATCTTTCTTTTTTCTAGCAAACTGAGGTCTGAAGGAAGATTGATTCCTTTCCACAATGGTTAATCAGCCCATGATTTGATTCTGAGCTTGGACAAATTCAGTACTCATCTGATCTATCTTCTAAGTTAAGAAAGAAATTGGATCTGGAGTACTACTATTGGAACCCTTAGTCTTAGTCTCTTTCTTGGCACAAGGATATTGAAAAGGATCAACCTTTGATTTAAGGAGGTTCTCTTCAATTTATACATTGTACTCTTTGTCTTTTGCTAAGGTGGTGGGATTTTTTCCTTGAGAATAAAACATAATTTCCCATCGAATGCAGTCATGTAAAGGAGATGAACAACTGTAGTTGTAGGACATAGATCTGTCAGGATTTGATTGTACAATCTATCAAACCTATTGTCAAATTAGTTTACTATTTCATTTTCCTTCTTCTTTATCTGATTAAATTTCACTAAAAGCATTTTGTTTTCTTTCTTCATTGTCCATCTGTTATTGAATAACTTAGAAAAGTATTCATAAGATGTTATGTGATTTTCAAGTAATCCTATGAACCACCGCTGAGCATCTTCGGTTAATGATGAGGCTAGTAGATTCATTGCTACATCCTCATGTTCCACTTCTGGATTTTCCATGTCTTGGCCCATGGCATAGATATGATCATCAACAATGATCACATTATTTTCTGGAAACTTTGGCAACCATTTATGAGACTCTTTCGGCATGGTGTTGGGATATCCAGGAATGGTAGCCATTTTCAAGGGATCGTAGAGATATTTTTCCCAAGGGTGAGTCATTGGAGAAAGGGGAAGGGTACCTTAGAAAGGGGTCTTAACAACATGATACTTTAGAGGAGGCCTTATTTGTCAAACCTTAAAAGGTTTTAATCTCCCCGGGGGAACAGTGTTAATAGAAGACAGATTCTGGGAAGGTGGAGTCTCCATATGAGTTTCAAGAAGATATCATCAAGGGTGGAAGGGGAACTTCCTTCAAGTGGAGTCACCATCCAAGCTAGAGGTAAAGGATTTGGGATGGTAGCTTGACAAACTATTGTCAGGGAATGAAAGAGGATTCAAAATCCCCCCCGACAACGACTCCAAAATGTTATCACGCAAACAGTAGGTTGGGAAAATCCTGACCCAATCCACAATATGGAGAAAATTAGGAGAATACCTACCCATTGTTACCTCAAATAGGTATTCCCATCACTTTAGAGGTGAATTGATCACCTCAAGGGGGGAATAATAGGTGACCCTAGGGGGGAAGTGAGATGGAAAGTGATACTTATGAATGGATTCCCCTATAGGTCAAGTTTCTAAATGTGAATTAGCTTGGAAATGAGTCTCAGTAGTGTTCAATGGTTTCCAATAAGTTTGAGTACCTATAGATGATGATGGTACCTTCCCGAGAGAGAAGAAACATCGAGTATACAAGTTATATGTTAAGTGGGAAAAAAATTTAAGCTTGTTGTCCCCATTTGCAGCAGTCAACAAATATATATATCAGAAAAGAAATGATTATTAGAGTTGTTAAACAAGATGATAAAAGTCTAACTAATGATGCAGGAGATAAGCTAGTAAACACAAGTACAACTCAAGTATAAAAGCATAGACTTTAACATCAATGTAAGGTTGTTATATAAAAGTGTTGCAGAGATATACTTTCAGCCTTATGGTTGTAGCAAACAAGTTGTTACATCAGAAAAATCAGCCACCAAAACTTGCAAAAAATCCACCCAAAATATGCGTTGACTAGTAGATTATGTTGGCAAATTCTTAGCAAATTCTAACAGTTGATACGAGAGTAAAATTCAAAGTTATGATGAGTTTTATGAAAACCTAATGGCTGTAGATTGAATTTGAAACAACGGTAAGACTTTCTTAGCCAAATGAGATGCCTTAGTGGCTTAGAGACATGTATAACATACATGTTAAGTTTGACTTAAGACAATTTCAATATCTCAACTTTTCTCAATTACCAATGCAATAATTTATTTCTCCAATGCATGAATACTAGTGCCTTGATATTGGGAAAATGGAGTCTCTTTATTAAAAAATTTGGATGAGTTACTTCATGGGGGTTTTATGCCCTTTTACTCCCCAATGAAAACCCCAACCAACAAGGAAAACCTAGGAGGGTGTAAGTCGTTTTACTCCTCCTAGTATCCTTTGCACAATAGATTATTCCAAACAATTATAATGGAATTGGAGGGGGGTTTATTCCCTTATACTCCCCAAGAGATAAACACATTAACCTTACAACCAAGAAAATATAGCAATGAACATGAAATCCTTACCTAGTTGAAGCATTAACAAGATGAAACCTTAATTCACCAAGGAAAATTCACCATAAAGCAAGAACAAGTCTCCAAGAGAGCTAGTGCATCATACATCCATACAATAGCATAAGACAAGCCATCACAAGATAATGTAACCAAGAGAGATAGAGAGAATTCCCCAAGTAGGGCATAAATTTAAGCCAGTGTAGTCTTCTCACAATGGGAGAGATATGATCAAATGAGATAGAAATGTTCTTTATTTATACAAAAACCTCTAATAAGAGTTTGTGCACAAAACCTAGGGTAAAAAACAAAGTAAGGGGACAAAACCCCTTACTTTTCCCCTTTACAATTTAAAATTTGATTTTGCACAATAGAAACCCTAGAAAAAGCATGGTGTCACCCCTTTAGGGAAACATTTTGGCATCTTTGGAAATTCATTGAGGTTGGGGATGAAACGTTGGGCCTCTAAAGGCCTTCATCCAAGGCCCTAGGGTCCTCTCCACCAATTCAAGGATTTATTCCTCATCAAATGATTCCATGTGTCCTCATCACTGCCAAACCCTAACCCATGCATGACACCAAGGCCTCAAAGTGTGACGTTTGGCCTCTAAAGGCAAAACGTTGGGCTAGTAGGGGCATGGATGAGGTCCTCCAAGGACTATCTCAAGCCTCCAAAGGATTTCCTCACCATCTAGAGTGTGGGCCATGGTATCCAACCGGTGGGATTCAATCCCCAAGGAAGCCCAAGCTAGGCTTGTTCTTCCAAATATGTTAACCAAACAAGGTCCTGCAAAGAAAATGAATACAACCTCCAAGGATCTCAAGTCAAATGAATCATGATGACTAAAGAAAGTAAATAAAACATCCACCTAAATATGTGAATAAAAAAACACCTGATCAAAATAAAAAATTTCTCAAAGACCCTATGCAACTTGCCAAGTTTGGGTATGGGAGGGTTGACAAGGTGACCTATTGGGTGAATCGTTCGCTAGGTAAAGGAGTGATTCCCGAGTGGAACACATTTCTAAGACATGTGGAAAATATGATATGGATGGGGGAAAGACACTTAAGCATGGGGTTCATGACATATAAGGGATGGTAGTGTTTGACTTATTGGTGCCTTTGTAGAGGGTGTGTTGCACCTTTGTTTTCAATGCATCCTTTTTCCAAGCCCATTCAATGCCATTAATTAATTAAGTTCCGAACACTGGGTACTCCCTAGGATGAATTGATCAGATTGGGGAGAGCTACCAAAGATTCATTTG
Organism: Picea mariana; assembly: GCA_032191745.1. Classification (NCBI taxonomy): domain Eukaryota; kingdom Viridiplantae; phylum Streptophyta; class Pinopsida; order Pinales; family Pinaceae; genus Picea; species Picea mariana. The sequence goes on from JASDQU010880905.1 coordinate 28,269, forward strand.
ACAGGAGAAGTACACAATGCCATGGGGGTATAGTTTAGCTTGTGACACACTTTGTGTAAATACCTCAATCAAGTGGGATGTGTATGTTATGTGTTTTATTTTGCAGGTATTTCATTTTTTAGGAGAATCATTTCATTGCTCTCAAGACCTCTTTGGGAGAGCATATGGAAGGTTCATAATTATGATTTTATCTTTTTCCAGCCATCTCCCCTCTGGGCCTTCATCCCCTTCTTCTCATTAAATGAGGAACAACCCCTTCTTGGGTCATTTCACCCGAAAACCCAAAAGATAAAGAGATGGGGGGATGAAGTGTGGAAAGTGACAAGTATGGTCAGGAATGGCACGATGACTCATCAAGGGACCACCCAATAGAAAACCAAATTATAAAGGTGACCACTTACTAGGGAACAATGTCAACCACCAAGGTGAAACAAGGTAAAGAGCATAATGTCCAAGTAGACGTTACATAATGAAAAGCAGTTTTAAATGCAACAAACCCAAATGCCTCAAATATTGAAATAACACTCACGATAATACTTGGATTGTACCTCATGGAGCAAGATCCAATGTCCTCTAGAAGCAATCTGGTGTGGTGGATACCCTCATGATGAATCTGGAACTGTGGTGGTGAAGTAAGCTTCTAGTTGTGCAAGTGGACATTGTTGGTCAAGTTGTCTCTTGGTACTCCATGTCTGCAACCTGAGGGCCTCGAGACATCATCTCCTTAGTTATCCCTAGGATTTGGGGATAACATTCCTTTTGATTTTAAATTTGGCCATTCATTATCCCACGTTTCTTTCTTTCATTTACATCATTCTTTCTTTAATTATTTTTATAGCAGTTGGATGAATCTTGTCATTTTATCCATTCTTCTCATAGGAGGATGAACCATGGACCTTTTTGGTATACATGTAACTGTCATACCAAGTTTTATTACACTGCAAAAGGCCCTAGGATGGAAAGTGTAAATTATGCCGGGGGGGGAGACGATACGACCCTTATCAAAGCTCCCTAGTAGTACCCATGTTCCCTAATATTAACAACAAGAGACTAGGACACTGATGATGGTCACCAAGTTGAAACAAGGAAAAGAGCATAAATTTTGAGCTTATGATTCATTATCCAACTTCAACCCATGATCCTCACTCACATACTGGCCAAATGCATTAAATATGGAACTTTATATGAAACAAGGACTAATGTACCTCATAATGTGTTGGACCACCATCTTCCAATGAACCATGTTGATTAGGTGTGACGAGCTATGATGATGAGAAACGAGGTATCTGGGGGGATGTTTACTATGGATAATGTTGATCATCATAATCGATATCATTTTCTTCATTGTGGACCATGAGACATGATCTCCTCTATTTACCCCTAGATGAGAGATAGGGTAACAATACTTTTAATAAATAATTTTTGAATGTCACATATTATGGAAATGTCAATACCGAACATAACCTTTACTTCTCTTGAAATGTTGCTATGTGTCATTTCATTCAAGTCAATCATATTATTACTTTTAAAATGTCACAGTATGGCATAATATTAAAGTTAGCCTCTTAAATTATGAATCTCAAATAGAGTCTTTTGGATATTTACTCTTCAATGCCCCTATGTCACAATGTCATTAAAGACTACCATATTATCATTTTCTATTGTGCTAAGACATTTTACTGTACCCCACCTTACTGTTATTCTTTTAGTGTCACAATGTCACAAAAATTGATGTCAACCACATAATTAAACATCTCATTGAAACATAACCCTTAAGGAATGTCAAAAGGTGATGTAACCATAGGCGAATGCAATAATTCAACATAACACAACGAAGATGAACATCATAATGTGGCATAATCATTGAGGAACATCACAATCCAACATAACCCTTGACGAACATCACAATGAATATCACAATGCATCATGACCATTTAGAAACATCTCATTGAAACATAACCCTTAAGAAATATCCCAAGGTTATATAACCTTAATGAAAATCGCAATGTGATGTAACCATAGATGAATGTAGTAGTTTGACATCACATACGGAATATTAACATCACAATGAAACATAATCATTGGGGAACATCACAATCCAACATAACCCTTAAGAAATGTCGCAATGAATATCACAATGCATCATGACCATTCAAAAACATCTCACTAAAAACAACCCTTAAGGAATGTCTTAAGGTGACATAACCATTAATGAATTCCACATTGTGATGCAACCATATGTGAACATAAAATTTCGACATAACTCAACGAAGCTTAGTGACATATTCATTGTGGAATATGGCAATCCAATATAACCCTTAACGAACGTCACAATGTGACATAACCCTTGACAAACATCGTAATGTGTCAAAAGTCAACCATAATATTTTAAATAACTTTTCAATCCAACATAACCCTTGATTTCCAATGAGCAATGTGATGACCATAACCTAACATTGCAATGTGACAAACATAACCCAACATAACCCTTAGCGATTATTGCAATGTGACAAACATAACCTAAAATCACATTGTGAGGAACATAACTCGTCATCAAAATGTGAAAAAAAGAACCCAATATATCTATGCAACATAATCCTTTATGAACATTGCAATGTGACAGAATTCAACCATAATCAACTATGGTCAACCATGTCCACTATGAACCATGGGCAACTAAAGTCAACCATGGTTAACATAATTCAACCATGATAAACATTTGCTATATGAAATAACCATTGAGGAACTTCAAAATCTAACCTAACCCTTGAGTAAAATCACATTGCAACATAGCCATTAAGGAACACAACAATTTAACATAAATCATCCAATACAAATGTTTCTATTGATCCAGGTGGATATTAGTGGCCACCCACCTATTCCAACTGGCTCCTTTTGTCAGTTTTTAGTTCAACACATTCTTATGTACTTCTTTGTAATTGTGGGTTCTACCCTTCCGGGGTTTTTTGAATCCATACACATCATCCAGGTGGATACTAGTGGTCTCCAACCTAATCCAACTGGCTTATTTTGTATGTATTCATGTCAGCACTTCTTGTTGTACTTCCAAGGTCATTTTGGGGCCCTAAACAGTGTTATTTTGGTGTGCCACATACAAGTTGTAGATGGGGTCAGCGTTTCATGGAATAATGCGTAGTTCTCTAAAAGACCTTTCCAACAGACTCCCACGTGCCTAAAACGGAGATCGTATGCAAAAGTTATGACCCCGGGAAGTTAATGTACTAACTTACCCAAAGTGGGCCCACATGACTTTTGGCGTTTCATATACTAGGGATAGGCTTTTGGATGTCTAGGGTTTTGGAATTCCTATTTAACATAAAAAGGCCTTCATATCCTCATTGTAATCATATTCTTGCGAATGAGCATAGCCGTCACGTCTCTTCTCAGAAATAAAGATGCCACAATTCTAGCAAGTCTTGCACTCCGTATTTTTACAGTCTCTTTACAATTCTTTCATTAATAGAAATAAAGTATTGTTGTATTTATTTGTTTCTAGGCAATTTTCATGAGTATTTCATTGTAATATCTTTGCTTTCATTTTGTTTCGAAAATGATCTAGATCAGTGGTATCAGAGCAAGTTGCTCTTGATCGTTTTTCAGCGCATATCCCCGAAGAGGTCCAAGTATAGCCAGTTGGGTCTTGAGTTTTTCTGTATTGAGGACAATCACTCTCGCACGCCCAAGAAACCCTCGATGGCAGTAGAAAAGAAAAATGATGGAGCAAAATATTCTATTAACCTATTGCTTGAGAAAGCTCTCGTGCAACAGAGGGACGAAATGATGGATAATTTTACACACGTCCTTCATCGCATGTCGATAGCAACAAGCGCATATTCATCAAGCGGCCATTTTGGAGGAACCTCTCCCTTCAAGGTACAAGTTAATTTTTATATTCCCATATTTGAAGGTCAGATAGATGCAGATGCCCTAGAAAAATGGTTAAATCTATTAGAAGGTTATTTCTATGTTCAAAATTTTTCTGACAGGGAGAATATCACCTTCACACTCAAGGCTCTCCCCCATGTCAAACATTGGTGGGAAACTTACTGGTATCAAATTTCCATAGAGGAATCTGGAATATATGGGGCCAAATCCACTTGGGATTTTTTTGTGGATGCGGTCAGAGAACAATACTATCTTGTTGATAACTACGAAGACTAGTACATGAGATGGACCGCACTGTGGCAAGAGAAGAGCCAAACAGTGTTGGAGTTCACAAATACTTTCCATACCTTGCACACCAAGCTGAGTATCAAAGAATCTGAGCAGCATATGGTTATGAAATACCATGGGGCTCTACATAGGTACATTCAAACCGAAATGGATTTCCTAAACATCTCATCATTGGAAGTTGTCTATTGATATGTTGTCAAGATCGAGCATAAATTTAGGCATCGGAACAAATGGGAATTCAGGTATGAAAATCTGCAACAACCAAAGCACAGTAAAGAAAACCCTAACCAACAACCTCTAGAAAACCAGTCTAAGACACAAGACAAAAAGGGTAAAGTAAAGGAAAACAATGACATTGGGAAGTGGTGTGACTTCCACAAAATCCCCTGGCACAACACTGATGAATGTTGCTCAAAACAGTCACTGGTGTCTAAGGTCAAAGACACATAGCCGAACCCTGAATCAGAATCTGATCCAAAAAATATTGAAAACAAACAAATCATCAATGCAGACCCCACTTCTACTGTCACGACCACGACAATTCAACTAGAAGAACTAGTATATCTTGAAGAGGGGGAGCACCTCTTCCATTCACATATGTGGGTGAAGGGTACCCCATTGCATTTCATTGTTGATAACGGTATCCAAAAGAACCTCATCTCAGCTAAGGTTGCCAAATAGTTGGGGTTGTTGACAACACCACACCCGCAACCATACAAGATTGGGTGGCTTCACCAGGGACGATCTCTTCGTGTCAACCAACAATGTTTCCTATTTTATGGCATCCATCCCTTCAAGGATGAGGTAGTGTGTGATATTGTCCCTCTTGACGTTTGTGATGTTTTTTTGGGCCAACCATATATTTGGAAACATCATGATGTCTATGAGTCTAGATCCTGTAGTGTCATTATTACTCTGGGAGGTCATCTCTACAGGATACCAGAGGTAGTTCCGACTATATATCCACCAAAAAAACAGCACAAGGTAATCTCTCATACTGCAAAATTCATCATCTTCACAATCTATTCAAAGGATGCATAGAAGACTGCTACAACCACTGACCCCTCAACACCGTCTATCCAACAAAAACTGATTCTTGAAGAGACAAAAGATATTGTTTCTTCACCTACAATGGTGCCTACATAATGCCTCGTCAAACACAGAGACAACAAGTTGGTGGATAATATTCAACCCCGCCAGCAACCGGTTTGTGATAGTCTTCCACAGACCAAGCAACACAAATTCTTCAACAAAGCATGCAGCTCACCAAGATTCAAATTCAGAAAATGATTTCCCCTCTTCCCTAGGCACTCAATGCAATAAAGACTGTTATCGAACAATTTGTACTTGACCAAAATCTAAAGGCAAGTGAACAATAAATTGGCATAACAAGAGGTTGCCCTATCACTGTCACCTAAATAAGACACCTCTTTCTCTTTAGGGGTGAAATCCCAGGGGAGACATCCACGATGACCTGGGGGTTTGATAAGGAAAAGGTAATACTATCAAGAAAAGTTATTCCCCTCTCACAAGTCACATTGATTAGAAAGTCCCAAAGTTTTAATTATAAGATGAAGACAACAAGAAAACATTATTTGCAAGTAACAATTGATATTAGTGCTTCGTAAAACCTTGGACTTTCAATAAAAGAAATAAGTTGATATAAAAGATGAATCAAACATAAATTTATAACAACAATATATATACAATGATAGCTTCACAATTGTGCCTTAAACAAGCTTCAATAATGACCAAAAATGATAACCTAGAATTGGCAATATGCTAGCATTTGTCAGAAGCAAAGAAGGCTATGTAAAATCAACGTGTACATTTGCTTTTAGGAGATTTTACTGTTGTAATATATGGTTGTAGCTTAATTTTGTAACAGTAGAAATAATTTTAGTAAGTTAGTCTAATCTAAGGTTAGGAATGGTTAGCAAAGATCTTGAAGTAGATGGTTTGAGGGTTATTTTCATCAATCAATCAAATGTAAGGTATAAACTAGTGCCTTTAGGGTTAATGGAGTCACTTTTGCAACATCAATATTGAAGGAAACAAATGATAATATGTGAACTAAAGACAAGAGGGAGGATGGTTGAGGTGTTAGTAAACCAAGGCCTCAATCATCAAACCCTAGAAGGAAAATGGCTATTAGGAAGTAGGTAACCCTAGGCCCTAGCGATTTTCCTTATTCTTTAGCTCAAGTTTGAGATAAATAAAAGCTTAATGAAACAATGGTGTTAGAGTGCTACAAAGGTATGGCTCTATAATATGCTTCAATGGAGGTGACTTCTAGCAAAATCAAGTAGGTGGATAGCTATTGAGAGAAGGACAATAACATGTGCTTATTCTCCTAGGGTTTCACACTAGCAATTTAATAATCTTAGTAAATGCAGAGTACAAGATACCATAATTATTCAAAGAAAGAAGAATTGCATATTTTCACTTACATTCACCAAGAATAATCTAGTAAAATTCCCTAAATGAAGACTTTCCACCATGAAAATGCCAAAAATCACCAAAAGAAGCCTCCTCCAAGAGTTGTGCACCACTTAATTTCAGCCAATAAGCCTTAAAGAGGTCAAATTTCAGACCTCACACTTGTGTGAGTGAAATATGATGAAAAAATACAAGGTATTTTCCCCTTATTTATACAATTCAAATGGCCTTTAATTACAAATTAGGTCAAAAAAGGCCGACATGGCCAGTTACATAAAAAATCCAGTTTTTTACATAAAATTGACAAATTAAACCCTAAAATGTGCATAAGAGGTGACGTCATTCCCTTCTAGCATGACGTTGGGCCTCATAAGTGAGACATTGGCCTCCATGAGCAAAAATTTAGGCCTTCCAAGGCCTCCAGATCATGCCACACATGCCACTTGGCACACAATTGCCTTCATCATGTCCATCTGACGTTGGGTGACATCAAGGGTCACAAGGGTGACGTCATGGGCCTCCCAAGGCCAATGTTCAGGGGGGGAGGGAAGACCCCCCTGGGTCCAGGCCTACCAAGGTGTCTCTAGTGGAATTTCCTCTTTTCTCTCTGGTGCAAGCCTCTGGCATATGTCTGTCCCTGGCTGGGGTCTCAACATCCATCTGGTGAGATTTTATCCCTATGGAGGTCCAAGATAATCATCTCCCCATATGTAATTTTCCGTTGGGTGTGGTCCTACAACAACAACAAGTACGCCCTCCATGGGATCATAATTCATATGGATCATAGCAATTTCAATCACATCTAATAATCAAGTTACCTAAACATGTGCTTAAAACCCCCCTTTTCCCAGACAAGTGCTCAAAGACGTTATACTATTCTACAATCCAGGTTTGCAAATGGTTCCAATACATCCTATTGGGCTAATTATTCTTAGGTGTGGGGTGTTTTCAGATGAAGACCAATCTAGGTCATGTAAGTGCATGAGATGGTGTGGGGGATGTTTGGGCAAGGGTTGCAGTCATGACAGGGAAATGTAGGTCTTACTTGTGGGTGCCTCTAAAGAGGGTGAGTTGCACCTTGTCATGGATGCAATTGTTTCCTATCCCATTCAATTCCTTTTTACTTTTATCTTATTGTTTTTTCTTTCAAGAGAATAGCTAGGGGACACTGCCCTGGTGTGGTGACTAGTGGTGACAACGTTACCCATAAGCATTTACAAGAGATGAGAAGGTTGGATCGTGATGAGACCCCCTTTCTCTTGCATATGCCACCAAGAGCCACTACCCTGGCATGGTGACCAGATGAATAGTAGTTTCATACCGCTACATGCCCATGGACCTAATAGGTTGGCTCATGATGAGAGCCCCTATCCACCAACTAGGTCTTGAGTTTTATATTTTTTATGGGTCCCCTATTTTCTTGTTGAGAAGCCTTTTATTTCTTTTTTGAGGATCCCTGGGTAAAGCATCTCAAGGTTTGATCTCTGTCTTTTGACTTTTTTCAGCTACTTTTACCCTCTAGGCCTTTAGCCCCTTTTCCCACAAGGCAAGGTACAACCCTTACTAGCTTGGAAAACCTAATGTCTGAACCAATGTAAGGGATAGATGAAAGGGAGAATGATGAAAAGTGATAAGTATGGAAGGAATGGACGATGACCTTTAATAAACCCACCCAGTGGCAACTCACTCCTAAGGGAACCAACTTTATAGGGCATTCTGTCACCCCCCCCCAGGTATGGATAAGTCAAAAGGCATAAAGTCCAAGCACACGTTAGGAAAAAAAAGAGAATTAAATGCACATATTCAAATGCTTTGAGAATCATAGTGACACATACCATGATACCCGGACTCATTACCTCATGGAGCAAGACTCGTTGCTACTTCAGAACGAGGTCGATGAGATGGATGTCATTGTGATTGACAGAATAAAGGCGTTGAAGAAGAATGATGGGCCCTCTAGGGCCAGGTCAATTCAATATGGCTCTTAGTACTCCATGTCTAGGACCTGTGGGCCTCAAGACATAATCTTCTTTGTTATCCCTAGGATAGGGGATAACAAAGACCATTTCTTCCTAAGTGGGGAGGATTGATCCAAGTGAATATTGTTGGCCACCCACCTGTTCCAACTAGCTCCTTTTGTCATTTTTAAGTTCAACACATTCTTATTAACTTCTTTGTAATTGTGGTTTCTACCCTTCTGGGGTTGTCTGAATCCCTACACATCTTCCAAGTGCATACTAGTGGCCTCCCACCTTATCCAACTGGCTTATTTTGTATGTATTCATGTCAGCACATCTTGTTGTACTTCCAAGCACGTTTTGGGGCCCTAAACAGTGTTATTTTGGCATGCCACATTCAAACTGTAGATAAAGTCAGATTTTGATGGCATAATGCATAGTTCTCTAAAAGACCTTTCCAATGGGCTATCACGCGCCTAAAACGAAGATCGTATGCAAAAGTTGTTGATACGAAGAGGGGGGTGAATCAGTATCAAATACAATTTCAAAACCTTTCCAACTTATACTTAAACCATTCAATTATATCCAATGAGAAGTGAATAATAGTATAAGAGTTACACCAATACACCACAATATGCCATGCACAATATATGAGAAATAATCAATAGTTATTGTTCAAGGTAAGTAATGACTTCCAAAATTAGCTACAACTTCCAAATATAAAGGGAGGGATAAAACTCCAAGAGGAAGATACAATCCTCCAATATTGAGAGAGGGTTTACCTCTCCATCCTTTCCCCTTCCTTCCACCCAAGAATATATGAGAGATAATAAAACTTTACATTAAATCATCACCATCAACCAACCATCACATAAAACCTGATAATGCTTCCTGAGACTTCTTCAACTTTTGCAATTATTCAATTCTTAGAATACTCTGATCCTATAGATAATATTACTCAATTTATTCTCTAAAACTCCTCCAAGTTTCACTCCTTGAATCCTCCCCGAAAATAAGCTATAGAGAGAATGGTAGACCGTATTCAATTCTGGTTTATTCAGGAGAGCGAACTTGTACGAAATTCCCCACGCTCAATATTTAACATCAGATTCTGAAAATTGCACACAAGAAACTAAATCCCGTAATCTTTCCAATTAAATTGGTCTCACTTCATTTGGATTCTCTATGAATAAGTTATGATTATTTTACCCGGAACACTTGTTTATTGACTAGCTTCAAGACTAGTAAAAAACCCTATCTTACACAAAGTGTATCTACAAAATTATAGTGAATAAAGAGCTGAATTNTCAATTCTGGTTTATTCAGGAGAGCGAACTTGTACGAAATTCCCCACGCTCAATATTTAACATCAGATTCTGAAAATTGCACACAAGAAACTAAATCCCGTAATCTTTCCAATTAAATTGGTCTCACTTCATTTGGATTCTCTATGAATAAGTTATGATTGTTTTACCCGGAACACTTGTTTATTGACTAGCTTCAAGACTAGTAAAAAACCCTATCTTACACAAAGTGTATCTACAAAATTATAGTGAATAAAGAGCTGAATTTTTTACCATGGGTACCTAGATATGTCTTCTCCATACCATATCAATTTCACCATTTGAATATTTCTAGAAACAAAGTTATAGAGAAAATGGTAAGATGACCTGTAAATAACATACCTTAGAACACATCACCAAAAGAGTTCATTCTCCCTTAAAATCCGACCTTCTTTTCTTCAGATTTCATCTGAAATTCGACTTGTATGTATAATAATATGTATTTATACCATTTATGTCACTTCCTTTTAACATTAGGGCTGACCTAAGACTTTCTTATTTTGTAATTCTTTTCTTTAATTATCTTTAGGGCCGACATGTACTTCCTTCTTCAATTCACTTTGTCATCTTCAAAAATTCATTTCTCCTCAACCATGAGGATCAATGTGACTTGCCACCTACCATCGAAAACAACATGATGTATACTATCCATCCATGGGTTTTGTGTCTTCATGTGCATTGTCCTTCATGTCCAAATACCTTCATCAATCTTGTGGTCCAAAACCAATTACTAGGGTTGACATCAATGACAACAACCAATCTTCCAACAAAAGTTACGACCTCGAGAAGTTAATGTACTAACTTACCCAAACAGGGCCCACATGAATTTTGATGTTTCATCTCCTAGGGATAGGTTTTTGGATGTCTATGGTTTTGGCATTCCTGTTTAACATAAAAAAGGCCTTCAGAGCCTCATTGTAATCATATTCTTGCAAATGAGCATAGTCGTCACATATCTTCTCAAAGATAAGCTGCCACCATTCTAGCGAGTCTTGCACTCTGTATTTTTATAGTCTCTTTACAATTCTTTCATTAATAGAAATCAAGTATTGTTGTATTTCTCTATTTCTTGCAATTTTCATGAGTATTTCATTGTAATATTTTTTCTTTCATTTCATTCTGAAAATATTCTGGATCAACTATGATACATAATCATTGAGTAACATCGCAATCTAGCATATCCTTTCAAGAACATCACAATGTGACATAACCCTTAAAAAACACTGCAATTCAACATAAGTTCACTAATATGAATGTTGTAATGCACCGTAACCATTAAGGAACATCACAAATGTGACATAACCCTTAATGAATGTCATAAGGTGACATAATCATTAAGGAACATAGAAATTCCATATAATTTAAGCAAGATGAATATCACAATGCATCATGACCATTCATTAATGTTATCAAAAGATCTAGCACCTTTTAACAAATCCTTTCATAAGGGGAAAGACAAGTGCAACATTGGAAGTGTTGTCATTGCCACCTTAGCAAATCACTACCCTTGTTTTAGTGAAGGATAGATCCAACACAAGGGAGGCTTCCCTAACAACCTCAAGGAATCCTATAGAAARAAAGGATCAAATCCATGGCCTCCTTTATTCGTTACTCAAACACACCACCACTAGATCAAGGTATTTAAGGCGAGTACAAGGTGGTTTAATAAAGAAATTTATAGATTAGTACATGTAAAGTATCTTGGAAAATTAATGATGTTTKCCAAGTCAAAATAAGTCGAAGATATGCCCCAAACACTACAAATCAAGAGAAAAACTATGGTTGTCATAAAATTTTATTTAATGTGATTACTTCAACAATATATCAAATTATAATAGCATAAACAAACAACCCTTTAAACAAGTTAACCATGCAAAAAAATTAGGGATGAAAATCATAATCTAGATTAAGATTTATTAAACCAATACTTGTTGAAATTATATATGAATATACTAACTCTAAGAATGCAAGACTTCAAGTCCTAGAGGGCTAAAAATCAAATCAACAAAGCAATAAAAGATGAAAAGATACACGTTTGAGGTTTAAGATGCCAATAAACCCTAGACGTCAAGTTAGTATATGGCTGAAAATTGAAGGAAAATATAGTAAACCCTAATCTAGAATTAAGATAACAAAGGAAAAGGTGGAATTAGAGTTTAGAACTTGCTAGGAGAGAAACAAACTAGTGTCGTCCAATCCTCTTGGGCATTGTTGAAATTACTAAGACAACTGAGAGGGGGGGTGAATCTGTTGTTACTATGCTTAAACAATTTCAAGTCTATTAAACCATTTTTAATCTTTCATCAAGTGACCATCAATAGTATACATCATATGAACAACATAAATAATGAGCATCAATCACACATAAGATATACACAGAGACATATTTTCACGAGGAAACCCATAAAGGGAGAAAACCTCTTCTTCTTCGAAATGATAGGCATACTTTTAAGCTTTGTACATCATCTATGTTTGAGCACCAACTCAAAGTGAGGCTACTACCTCTATTTTACAAGCTCCAACTTGTTGAGAGCACCAACTCTCTAGTTTCTCTAGAACCCAATAGAAGGAAGCACCAACTCCCTAAATATTCCAGCACCAACTAGATTTATACAAGCGCCAACTTGTATACAGAAAACTCTGTGTTTTCCCAAGCACCACCCTGCCACCCTATTTTTCTAGCCACAACTAGATGGAAGATACAACTTTCAATATTCAAGCACCAAATTGAATATCAGAGGACCACATTCCTCCCTAGCACCACCCTTCCTCCCTGATTATGAATAATTGATTGAAAAACAAACAATACAGGTATTTCAATTCTTACCCCTTCTTCATTGTTCTGCAATTCTTCTCTGGTTCAAAAATTGTTCTGCAGTTCTGCTCTACTTCATGCTATTCTAATATTCTTCTCTTACTTTTGTCTGTTCGACAATTGTTACTCATCTATGAGTTTTATCTCATGCTCTACATTCTTTCATTTTTCCCTTCTTACAGTTCATCTCATTGTTTCGATTAGAACAGCCAACCTTACACAGTCGTTGCATCTCTCCTTTTATACACAACAACCTCATCAGTTACACTTCGAATCTCCTTGGACAACAACACTTAAGCCACTGAATCGCCAACCGTCCAAGAACCATGATTCGGTTCTCCTAACTGAATCGTAACTGAATAGTTAATTGTAAAGATCAACAGTATCCCTTTGATCAAATTTCCATTTAACAAGCATCGTTGGATTAAAACCGCAAGGTTTTGCGTTTATCCCATATGCCCACTGGCTGTGACCATGGGCCTAATCAAAATGCGTTTCGCATTTCGAATTTCGGTAATCCTGTGTTGAAGGGTCTCGACACTCCAAGTTGTGATCCTTGAAATGGAGCTTAGCTTCATGCTAGCTCTTCCCTCTCATATGACCATCGGCGGTGACCACGGCCTACACCAAAAGGCGTTTCGCATTTCATGAACTTATGAACTTCATTGAGCCTGATCAATAGTCAAGATCTCCAATGATCCGACGGTCCATATCTCATCACAATCTCTCGTTTCGGGATTCCTATGATGAAGGGTCTCGACACTCCAAGTTGTGATCCCCGAAATGGAGCTTAGCAATTAGCTCCTTCCCTTAAGCCTTCGATGATGTGACCTTATCTATGACCACAGGCCAGACCTTATCGCGAGTTGCAAGTTTAGAGCATTTCCTTCCTTTGACTTTCCAGTCAGCGAAATGTTAATCCCTCACCACATGTCCCTCTTGGATCAACGGTCAAGATCTTATCGTGGTTTCGCAACTTCATGGACCTTCGTCATGCCTGATCAATGGTCCACGATCTCCCTTTGATCAATGACTCAGATTAAGTCGTGGTTTCACATTTCACGATTTCATAGGATAGAGCACCTCCTTTCTTTGACTTTCTAGTCAACGAAATATCAATCGCTCACCATGTGTCCTCTGCATCCAACATTCCACAACATACCTCGATCCAAAGGTCCAGATCAATTCTCGGGATTTCGCATATCGCAAGTTCCCACACCATGTTCCATTGACTCCTCCAAAGTGCAGGTCAGCGAAATTCTAGTCGCTTGTCACGTGTCCTTCTTGAAGATGGACGGTCCTCCTGCTTTCGGAATTTTGTAGGCTCGCTTCATCTTGCACGTAAAGATCATGCTCCTTCTTCTGGATCCGATGATGGTCGGTCTTCACACTCAGATCTGACGCCTGAGATCTGTTCTCCTCTCCTGTGTGCTCCTCCAGTCTTAATTCGGATCTGACGGTCATGGGGAATTCTGAATGGGATCCAACGATCATTGTTGCTCCTCACTGTTGATCTTTCCATTTCCATGTCATCATCGCTTTGCTGAATGTGTTGATCTTTTCCATCAATGACAAAACACGCATACTCTACCTATGTCTGAAAACATGCCAACAATCTCCCCCTGTGGCATTGATGGCAACCCCTTCAAGAACATCCAGTTTTACCACTGTATTGAAATTACCACACTTTCTCCCCCTTTGACATCAATGTCAAAGAAAAACAAGCTCCCCTTGAGTTGTTGCAGTACATCTCGAAGGTATCAGATATGTGACAAGAATATACTCCCCTTGTGTTGTTGTAGTATTCTTCGGAGGTATTAGAGATTCAACCAACACAAACTCCCCCTGACAGGATGGACCCTCTTAATTTGACAGTGAGGTCACTCCCAACTTCTGGTGAAGATATCCAAAAGGTGTCGCTGCTAATGGTTTAGTAAAGATATCAGCTATCTGTTCTGTGCAAGGAATGTAATTCACTTGAACAATCATGTTTGTAACCTGTTATTTGAGAAAATGGTATTTTATTGGTATGTGCTTAGACTTGGAATGAAGTACAGGATTCTTAGAGAGACTGATGGCACTGGTGTTATCATAGTGAAGTGGAACAGGATTAGTATAAGTGACCTTCAAATCTACAAGAGTTTGTATCATCCATAAAATCTGTGTGCAACAAGTAGCAGCAACAATGTACTCTGCCTCTGTAGTTGATAATGAAATGGATCCTTGCTTTTTATAAAGCCATGCTACTAATGAGTCACCCAGGAAGAATGCTCCTCCACTGGTGCTTTTTCTCTCATCAACATAGTTTGCCCAATCGGCATCTGAATAAGCAGCTAACTGAAAGTTCTKATTTTTGGGATACCACAGACCGTAATTCATTGTGCCCTTCAAGTACTTGAATATCCTTGTTACCGCTACTAGATGACTTTGTTTAGGAGCAGACTAATAGCAACCTACCATTCCAACATCTTTCATTATATCAGGACGGGAAGCTTTGATGTACAGAAGACTACCTATCATTGATCGGTATATCCTTTTATTAACATCGGGTGAAATATCATCTTTATTGAGCTTGCAACCAACCACCAAGGTGTACTAACAGGAGAAGAATCTTCCATCTGAAATTTCTTCAACATCTCTTTCAAATATTTTTCTTGTGAGATAAATATTCCTGCTGAACTTTGTTTAACTTGTAAGCCAAGAAAGTATGATAGTTCTCCTATCATGGACATCTCAAACTTTGTTTACATAGAGTTAGCAAACCACTGGACAGAGGATTCATTAGTACAACCAAAAATAATATCATCTACATAAACCAAGACAACTAGTAAATTATCATCTTCAGACTTAATGTAGATATTGTTGTCAACAGTACCTTTCTTGAATCCTTTGTCTTGTAAGAATTTGTCCAATCTATAATACTAAGATCGTGGTGCTTGTTTCAGTCCATATAGAGTCTTCTTCAGCTTGCAGACATAGTTAGGATTATCTTTCAATGAGAATCCTTTAGGTTGCTCCATATATACTTCTCCCTCTAGATATCCATTAAGAAATGTTGACTTAACATCCATCTGATACACTTTAAAGCTCTTATGACATGAATATGCAAGAAACATTCTGATGGCTTCCAATCTTGCCATTGGTGCGCAAGTTCCATCAAAGTCCTGACCTTCAAATTGTGCATACCCTTTACATACTAATATGGCTTTATTTCTAACAACTTGTCCTTTTTCATTCATTTTATTTTTGAACACCCACTTGGAACCTATTACATTATTGTCTTCAGGTCTAGGAACACGCTCCCAAGTATTGTTCTTGTCAATATAATCAATCTCTTCATTCATAGCTCTAATCCAATCATCATGTTGGTTGGCTTCATCAAAAAAAATTGGTTCAGTCATAGATAAAAAGGCAACATGAGATTGTTCTGAGTCTTTAATCAATTTCCTTCTTGTCTGAACTCCTTTATTTATATCTCCAATTATCTTATTTTCAGGATGATTCTTTCTAACAATTCTAAGAAGTGATTTTGCTTCTTTCTGCTGATTTGTGTCAATCGGAGTATTAGTATCTTCATGATTCTTCTCTTGTTGATCCTTGTACATGTTCATCTTGATTTTCAATTATATCTTTTGTGCTTGGTTCAACACTGCTTACATTTCGTACCGGGATTTCTTCATCAACTTTTATGTCTATACAATCAACCAGTTTATGCAGCCTCTTATTGTAACATATGTACCCTTTACTATTTGTAGCATAACCCAAGAAGATACCTTCATCAACCATGTCATCATATTTGCCAAGATTTTCATCATTATTCTTAATATAACATTTACTCCCAAAGACTTTAAAATGCTTGATTGAAGCAGGTCTTCCAAACCATAGTTCATAAGGAGTCTTGTCACTGTGTGGTCTGAGATGAGCTTTGTTAAGAATGTAAACAGTTGTATGGATTGCTTCCACCCAATATGTCTGAGATATATTCCTTTCATTCATCATTGATCTTGCCATTTGATGTACTGATCTGTTCTGCCTCTCAACAACTCCATTTTGTTGTGGGGTTCTTGGGATTGTGTACTCTCTTTTGATCCCATATTTATCACAGAACTCTTTGAAGTTCCATGAGCTAAACTCTCCTCCTCTATCAGACCTTATTGCTTTCAATATTTTTCATGTTTGATTCTCAGTTAGAGCCTTAAACATTTTGAATTTTTCAAATGCTTCAGATTTTTCCTTCAAAAAGGAAACCCATGTTAGTCTAGAATAATCATCAATAATCAACATAAAACAATTTTATTTTCCTGTAACATCTTTCCTTGATGGTCCACATAAATCCATATGTACTAACTGGAGAGGTTTTTCTGTTGAAGGAAAGTTTTTAGATTTGAACTGTGTCCGAGTAAGCTTTCCTATATGGCATGGTTTACAAACATAATCATATGGATTTGATATCTTTGGAAGATCCTTTACTACCCCACTATTTTTGAGCTTGATTACATGATCAAAATTTAAGTGTCCAAGTCTCCTATGCCATACCCAACTTTCATCATACTTGCTTAAGTGGCATTCTTCTTTTTCTTCTTTTTACACATATACATTGTTTTCTGTTCTTATCCCTTTTGCAACTAGTTGTCCTGAATTCACAGATTTTATTCTATAATCTTTAGAAGTAAAAATGACTTCACATCCTCGGTCACAGACTTGACTGACACTAAGCAGATTATGTTTCAGACCTTCTACAAACAACACATCTTGAGCTTTCCCTTTGCCATTACTCAAACTTACCATTCCTTTACCTTTTATTTTTCCTGGTGCATCATTTCCAAACGTTACATTCCCTTATTTGCTTTCACTTAGAGTTAGAAACTTATTTTTGTCTCCAGTCATATGTTTGGAACATCCAATGTCAATATACCATGGATTCTTTTGTCTTTGGGCTTGTTAGCACTCTGTAATTTGCCCAAGGCTGTGAGGCAGTCACAGAGGCAACATCAAAACCACTTCGAGTCTTAGATCTAGCCCTCCAAGACTTAGAGAGGGATCTCTCTGTCTGATATAGCTTTGTCTGAAGAGGTATTAGGCTAGTTATGAAGAACATGGGTTGAGGTTTTTAAATGGTTTTTTTGGATAGCAAGGAAGGCCATTGGGCAAATGGGGTCTGCATTTTAAACAATGTGATTCACTCTCAGATCTGGACAAAGTTCTTTCACAGGGCAAGGTAGCGGAAATATTGGATCGAATTGAGTTTTAATGGTATTGATTTGAGGAAGAAATAGGGGAGATAAAAGCCAGGCACAGGAGAAACTAAGAATTCATGAACTAAGCTTTAGCAGAAAACATAAAGATCATCAAAAG
The DNA here is from genome assembly GCA_032191745.1 of Picea mariana. NCBI lineage: Eukaryota > Viridiplantae > Streptophyta > Pinopsida > Pinales > Pinaceae > Picea > Picea mariana. Next base: position 46,373 of record JASDQU010880905.1, read on the forward strand.
CTCAGAGGCAGAGTATCTGCTGATAAATTCTGCTTCTATTACTTTCCTTCTAATAATAAGAACTGAAAACAAGCATAATGATCACAAGAAAAACATTAAACAGAGAAAAACACCACCAATATCACCACACAGGAATCATGTAAAAGAAAACATGTTCATTCCTGATTGCTCATCTCAAAATTACAAAAAATATTCTCTGGTCATACACAGCCCATGCTCCAGGAACCTCACAAGCCGAACCCTTTTACATTAAAATCAT
>JASDQU010880906.1:12394-25062 GCA_032191745.1 Picea mariana
AATTCTCACTAGGCCTCCGCAAGCTAAAAATCAACAAGAAACATTAGACTTGGAAAGTTTGTAGAAATCTTTCCATAAATTATCCAATCAGGTCGTTGACTTGAAAATATCCCCTGAGGAGGAATCTACAAGTAAAGGAGGTTTCAAACCACCTTTTAGAAAACCTTATCCTCCAAATTGGCCAAACCTAACCACAGAAGGTCTAAATTTCGAAGGTTTACAGTATGCTTTGCAAACAATATTGGAAGCACATGACAATTTTGTTTCTTCTCCTCCTGAAATTCATGATGAGACAATAGAGGAAGAAGCGCCTGATGAGGAGGATTCTTCCCCTCCCATTTTTGAGCATTTGTCGGACAACATCTTTCAAGCTAACTTTGAAATTGTCCATCCCTATAAAACTAGAAGTAAAACACAAAACAAGCCCTCACCCGAAAAATGTGGTTTCAAAACAGCTAAAGAAAACTGAAACAAGACAAAACCTAGTTGCCCCAGTTTTAGAGTATGATTTAATTAAAGATCTGAAAAAATTAAGGGAAAATATTTCATTTTTTGAATTGCAAAATTTTTCACTTATCCTGTAGAAAATGCTCCAAAGCATTGCTGAAAATAGTAAGAAAAATGATGTTATCAGCAAGAAATTAGCAGAAACTGATTTAAACAAAGCTAAAGATGTCCCAAGTAAAAATTCACCTGAAAACCAAGATAAAAGGGACTCATTAGAAAAAATTGTAGGAAACTTGGATAAAACTGTTTCAGGTACAACAATAAAAAATCAACAGAATTTTGTTGTTTCTGCACAAAAAAATGTGCCTCCCTTTTTATTAACCTTTGAAATTTTTAATAGAAATGTGCACAACTGTATGGTTGACTCTGGTGCATCATCAAATGTGATGCCTTTGTTTGTATGCCAGAAAAGTAACACTGAAGTAAAACCTTTTGATTTAAATATCATCCAGTTAGATCGAACTAATGTTAAAGTTATTGGTGAACTCAAAAACGTGTTGATAAGATTATCGTCCAATCCCAAAGTTCATCAAGTAATTGACATTATTGTCGTTGACATTCCTGAAGTTTATGGTCTATCTTTTAGTAGAGATTGGTCAGAACAATTACATGGCTATTTTTCTACATACTAGTCTCATTTATGGTTGCCAGAAAATGGACAGCCCAACAAGATCAGAATAAACAAAGAACGTTGCCTTAAGTACACTGTGATAGATTTGAACGACCCCAATGCGCCTTTTGCTACTATTGCAAATTCGATTGAAACACAGGGAATGAATACTTTTTTCAGTAATTTCATGACTGAAATTTCCTCTATCACTAACCCAGAACAATAATCTAATGTAAAAACCTATACCCATGCACCATCTTTGCCAAGTACGCAAAATATTTCTAATGACGCACAAATCTAGTCCTTATATTTTGATGGATCCAAATCCCGAGAAGGGGCAGGTGTTGGTTGTGTGCTCATCGATCCCACAGGTAATAAAAAATTTATTGTTTTTTGATTAGAGTTTGAATGTAATAACAACACAATAGAGTACGAAACACTTCTGCAGGGACTAAGGAAGACACTAGACATGGAAGTGCAAAATTTGGTAGTATTTGGTGATTTAGAAATAGTAGTCAAATAGGTAAGAAATGCAATACATTGTTTGTCACCGCATTTGGAGAATTACCAAACTGAGGTATGGGGTTTAATGCACAAATTTCTAGCATTTAATACAAATTCCATTCCTAGGATGAGTAATTCATAAGTTGATTTACTATCCAATGTTGCATCTAAATTGTTTCATGTTGAAGGTCTTTCTCCTAACGTGTTCTCGGTTGAATTGTTATTCAGGCCATCGATTGCCGACAACATCACAAACTGAAGATTATTTGTTGATGATCAACAGATCATCATTTTTTTTCATATGGAAGACACCTTCCAGGATGCAATTATTGATGAAAGCACTCATGACGAGAATCTCTGAGATTTTACTGTAATATCCAATCCTCGATCTCTGGAATCATCATCCGAGCTGGTAAACTCTATCCCCAAATATGTTGTGATATTAGAGAAATTTTATGACCTACATGACAAGTTTAGAGGGGAAGTCAATTGCAAAACAAATAGTTCCTCTTTGTTGTATGAAACTGTGAATTTAGGAACACGAGATAATCCTCAAAATATCAATCTAGGAAAAGGGTGTTTTGAACAAGAAAGGTCTACTTTTATAAAATTATTCAAAGAATTTAAAGATGTATTTTCTTGGACGTATGATGATTTAAAGACTTTCAACCCAAACATCATACAACACGTAATTCCTATGAAACCCCGAACTCAACCTTTCCAACAAAAATTGAGAAAGATGCATCCTAAATTGGAACCTACCGTAAAAAAGGAACTAAATAAATTACTTACTCCAAAGATAACTTTTACAGTTAGGCATACTCAATGGGTATCTAANCACTTTTGCAGGGACTAAGGAAGGCACTAGACATGGACATGCAAAATTTGGTAGTATTTGGTGATTTAGAAATAGTAGTCAAATAGGTAAGAAATGCAATACATTGTTTGTCACCGCATTTGGAGAATTACCAAACCGAGGTATGGGGTTTAATGCACAAATTTCTAGCATTTAATACAAATTCCATTCCTAGGATGAGTAATTCATAAGTTGATTTACTAGCCAATGTTGCTTCTAAATTGTTTCATGTTGAAGGTCTTTCTCCTAACGTGTTCTCGGTTGAATTGTTATTCAGGCCATCGATTGCTGACAACATCACAAACTGAAGATTATTTGTTGATGATCAACAAATCATCAATTTTTTTCATATGGAAGACACCTTCCAGGATGTAATTATTGATGAAAGCACTCATGACGAGAATCTCTGAGATTTTACGGTAATATCTAATCCTCGATCTCCGGAATCATCATCCAAGCTGGTAAACTCTATCCCCAAATATGTTGTGAGATTAGAAAAATTTTATGACCTACATGACAAGTTTAGAGGGGTAGTCAATTGCAAAACAAACAGTTCCTCTTTGTTGTATGAAACTGTGAATTTAGGAACACGAGATAATCCTCAAAATATCAATCTAGGAAAAGGGTGTTTTGAACAAGAAAGGTCTACTTTTATAAAATTATTCAAAGAATTTAAAGATGTATTTTCTTGGATGTATGATGATTTAAAGACTTTATACCCAAACATCATACAACACGTAATTCCTATGAAACCATGAACTCAACCTTTCCAACAAAAATTGAGAAAGATGCATCCTAAATTGGAACCTACCGTAAAAAAGGAACTAAATAAATTACTTACTGCAAAGATAATTTTTCCAGTTAGGCATACTCAATGGGTATCTAACTTAGTCCTTGTAAGAAAGAAGAGTGGAGAAATTTGACTTTGTGTCGATTTTCGAAATTTGAACCGAGCGTCTGATAAAGACAACTACCCTGTTCCTCCAATGGAACAAATTATGCAACAAGTGTCTGGTTCTGAAAGACTATATTTATTATATGGTTTCTTAGGATATAACCAAGTCCTTATGTCCCCTTCATATCAGCTTAAAACCACCTTTCGTACCCCATGGGGCACTTATGGCTACAAAAAAATGTCTTTTGGACTGATAAATGCCGGTGCCACTTTTCAGAGAGCAATGGACATTGTTTTTCATGGCCTCATCAACCAATCAGTTGTGGTCTATCTAGATGATGTCACTGTCTTTTCCAAAAACAAGAAAGATCACCTGTCTCACCTTAGGGCTGTGTTAGAACGATGTTGCAATTTTGACATTTCACTCAATCCGAAAAAATCAGTCTTTGCAGTAGAACAAGGGAAATTGCTTGTGTTTATAGTTTCCAAAGAGGGAATGATAATTGATCTTGAAATAACCCAAGCCATTGCCAACCTTCCCCCTCCTTCTTCCAAAAAGGCCATGTAATCCTTTTTGGGTAAAATAAATTTTGTTAGACAATTTGTCCTGAGTTTTTCTGAAATGGTCAGACCTCTACAAAATCTGATTAAAAAGGATGTTTTATACAGATGGGGACCACAAGAGAGTCAAGATTTTGATTCAATCAGAAAATCCATAATCAAGGCACCTTCCCTAATGAGCCCTGATTTTTCCCAAGATTTTACTGTATATACTTTTGCATCTGACAGGTCTTATGCCATTGTACTCACACAAAAAAATGCAGAAAGAAATGAGATACCCTTCGCATTTATGATATCTTCCTTTAAAGGAGAAAAACTAAATTACCTTGCAATAGTTCAACAGGCGTATGCTGTTTTTAAAGCTGTGAAACATTTCATATAATACATGTTGAAATCCAGGACAAAAATTGTTGTTCCGTACCTTGTTGTGAGAAATTTGTTAGTACAGAAAGAGCTGGGAGAAAAAGGGGAAAATTGTATGACATCACTTCAGGAATATGACCTTGAAATAGTACCTGCCCAAATCGTTAGAGGTCAAGGCCTTTGTAAATTGGTGGTTGATTCAGTTGATAAATTAGAAAGTCAAATAAATACATCAATTGTAAATCAACATGATGAAAAATCGATCAACTGTACACAAACTGTGCCCAATTCATGGTATGAGAATATTATATTTTATTTATTGCACAGATTTTCTCCTCATAATCTTGATCCCAAAAACAGAAGAGCACTTAGGCTTAAATCTGCATCTTTCCGATTAATCAATGATATATTATTTTGAAAGAACTTTGATGGTGTTTTTCTGCTTTGTTTAGAAAAAGAGGAGTCTGAAAAAGTGTTGGTTGAACTTCATTCTAGTGATGTCGATGGTCATTTTGGTGGAGATACCACTACCCACAAAGTGCTAAGGGCTGGCTACTATTGGCCTACCTTGTTTAAGGATTCCCATATGTTGTCTCACAAGTGTATAATCTATCAAAAAGATGCAAGACGGGTGAAAAAGGAAGCTTTTCCTTTGCAACATGTTATGGTAGATGCACCTGTTTGTAAATGGGGCCTATACATTATAGGACCAATCAATCCCCCTTCCTCGCAACAACACAAGTACATTCTCACGACAACAGAATATTTTACGAGATGGTCTGAAGCTTTCCCATTAAAAGTGGTCAATACAAATCAGGTAGTGTCATTTCTGAACTCCCATATTATCACTCGATTCAAAATTCCTGAATGTCTGGTTTTTTACAATGCTTCTTATTTTTCTTCCCTAGATATGAATGTTTTCTTTCTGGAAAAAGGGATTAAACTAAAGTACTCTGCCAGCTATTACCCTCAAGGGAACGATCTAGTCAAGTCAACAAACAAGAATATGATCAAGATTATAAAAAGAACAATGTTAGAAAACCACAAGAATTGGCACAATGCACTTTACAAAGCACTTTGGGATGATAGGGTGACTCCAAAAGCCTCCACTAGTAATTATCTTTTCTTCCTCGTTTACAAAAGAGAAGCCATTCTCCCCCCACATGTCTTGCTTCCTTCTTTGTAATTATCGCATAAAGTTCAAGAAGAGGAATGTCCTCCTCTAGAAAACCAGATAAATGATTTATTAAAATTAGAAGAGGTAATAACACAAGCAAAATAGAAACTTGATCCGCACCAATAAATTGTGAAGAGATGGTTTGATACAAGTTCATCCTCTAAAAGGAATTTTATTGTAGGGGATTTGGTCCTCAAATGGGACAAATTGAACGAGAGTAAAGGAGAACATACCAAGTTCCAAAACCTGTGGCTGGGGTCGTTTGTAATTTATGAAAAATTGGGTTCCAGCTATTTTCGTCTACATAACTTGGAGGGACAGTCAGACACTTTCCCAGTGAATGGCCAGGCTCTCAAGAGATATTCTGCTTGATGAATTCAGATCCACCCTTTTGTAATTTTTTTTAATTTTTTGTTTTTGTTTTTGTTTTTGTTTTTGTTTTTGGTTCTTTTCATTTTGCTTGATTTTGATTTGTTTTCTAGATGATTATTTCTGGATCACCTTTCATTATTGAAGGGAATCAGATTTTTTGTTCATTAGCAGCAGTTGATAACATTCAAGCACCCGAACAATAAGTGCTAAGCTCAAATCATGCGAAAGTAAGTTTTTGTCCAGTTATTGTTTCTGGTTTCTCATTAAAATCATAGGAAAACATGATTATCCTTAAAAAACTTCTAACGTCGTCCCTGTTTTAATGAGAACAACTCAATGTGTCTCCTCATCCAAGATATGATTTCTTAACTGAAATCTAATTGTCCAAATTATGATGAAAGTCATCAGAACAGAAAAATAATTCTTAAATGATCAATCCTTTCATTACCAGACTGTGAGATCTTCAGTATCACCCCGCTTTCTTAATATCATGAAGTTTCTGGAAATTTATAAACAAATTTTAGAGAGTTGGAAGCACTGTAATGTGTGGGAATTGTGTGTAAAACTGTCGGGACACTGAACAAGACTGCTGGTAGTGGGTAAATGCACACATGATACCAATACAACTTCGTCGGGGTACTGAACAAGCATGCTGGCAACAAAGCAATGTCGGGTTTCGAAGATCCTCATGTATGTTTTTTAAACTGATCAGGTGTCAGGATGATTTTATCATAAATGGACAACTCTTGGACGGGATAGAAGTACTAGAGTGTGTTAAATGACATCCCTGCCGAGGCTATGGATGCCTGTTGGCAGCAATGTCCCTGTCAACGGTATTGGAGTCATCTGTATAAACATCGCTACCCTTGTGATCAACACAAGATATTGGCTTACAATTTTTGGACAGAACTTCATCCAATACTATGACTGTGTTATTTTTTCTGAGTTATTGTTGAAATGCTTGATCTGTCTTTAACTGTTTCTAAAATTTATTATTAAGTCGTCTTTTCCCCTGATATAAATTTTTGGTGATACATAGATAAGTGCTTCGCCCAGCGTGATGCCATTGTTGGCAGCCAACAACTCTTGTCAAATTTTATCATGATAAAATGTCATCGCAGAGGGATAAATGTTTATGTAGCAGCCTCCTTCTCCTTACAAACTTTTATGTCTTTTGATTTTGGGGAGATTCATTGGCCTAACTGAGTATAAGATTTTTTTTGTTTTTAATCAATCGTTTGTTTTGTTTAATTTCATGACTAAAAGCATGAAATTAGAAAAAAAAATTGGCTTGAGTAATCATCAGACAACTTGTGATTTCTTTGTTTCTTTTGCAAAGGGGATTACGCCTAAAGGGAAACCATATTTTTATAAACTTAAAAACTTGTAAGCCTATCTTTTTTTCATTCGTTGATTCATTATCATAACACTTGATTAATCCACTTTGGGAGATATGACTTAGTCGATTTTATTTTTTATTATATGATTTTTACATTTGATATATGCTTGACTGCGTAGAACCTTGGGTTAAATTTGAAATATGAATCTTTCTCTTACCAGTCATATCACGATCTTATCACCCTGGTACAAGACTGACATACTTGCATTCCACATCACCCTTTTGTACTGCATAACTTAGGCTCACATTCATTGTTCAAGGAGGTAAGTAGTGGTGTTTGAGTTTAGTATTCATTTCCCAGAATGGTTTACTATCCTGCGCGTCCTCTGGTTCTTACCCACTCAAAGCTCAAATTGTCATTTATGGTAGCCTCCCGATTCCTTAGGTATCGGGCCTCTCCCATTTTTGCAGACCTCTTACTGTTGTTTGTGTGTCGGAGAAAATCTACCTCTCGATGCCCTTGTTGTGTCTATGCGATAGTACCCATGGCTCCCATGGTAAGAATTGAACCCAATGGTTTGCAATCCCTCCTCGCTTATGACAATGTCATAGGCGATATTGTGGCACATGGCTGGGACATTTTCATTAGATGGTTTGAGGGTTATAACCTTGCTATGACCCAGGCTTTCACTTAGTCTTTTGATGGCTTCAAGGCTAAGATTGGGGATTTGCAAATCGAAGTGACCAAGGATTCCATAGTACAAGCTACAGGACTATCCCAGGAGGGAGAACAATGGTTCAAAAATGCCAAAATTGAAGGGGTGCCCTGGAATTTGCTCATGGTCTCTAAGAAATCGAAGTGCTTCCCAAAAGGTACACCGTTTACTCTCTTCAAACCCCGATGGCACGACCTGCTTCTATTTCTTAAGAAATTCATAACTTCTGAAGGTATATATGGCTTAGTGTTCTTGTATCACATCCACTTGCTGATGGTTTTCATAGGTTTCAAGTTAAATATGCCTTTCTATCTTTTCATGAGTCTACAGAAAATGTCTAAGCTTTATCAGAGACACAGGTTAAACCCCCTGTCGATCCTTTTCAACCATGGTCTTATTTGAATCCTTGTGATTTGGCATCTATCTAAGACTGGAGATACTTGGGAAGATTTCTTGTTTAGAAATAATTTCACCCTACCCGAGAATGCAGTAGAATCGCCTCTCCATATCAATAAAAAACCCAGCCCCTATGTATCTAACCCTGCTATCGAAAACCTATGTGTTGATCCACAAGAAGACTATGTGACCACAGATTGAACCTTTGTTGCTATTCAGAACCCATTGGGAAAATATCCACGATGTTATTTCATGCCCATAAAATAGTTAGAGGGGGTTTTAGATGTGTTAAAGGATAGGGTTTATTCTGTTCCTACTTATGAGCCTATTCGAGTTGTCCCAAACAAATCGGTTGTCAAGAAAAATCACAGACTTAAGGAGCAGAGTAATTCCGATTAAAATTTTTCAAACAATAGACCAGGCAGGATTATATCCAAAAGTTTGAGAAATCGCCAGCGAGATCATCTGAGCTCGATCCCAGTTATCGAGGTCGATGATCACTTGTCCGAGGATGAGATCGATAAATTTCTTGTTCGAGAAGATGTAGATGACCAATTTCTAGGAAATGATGTCGATACTGATGCTATACAATACAATTTTGTTTCTAATCTCCTACCATTCCTAAAGAATCAAGAAGGCTTCTCTGGTATACAGCATGATCTTAAGCAAGTTACAAAACAAACCAAAGCGCCCTCTGCGAAACAGACTCTACCTCTACTTACCATAGAACTAATTCACTATGAAAACTGTCGTTATTGGGTTGAGAGATACTACAGGGATATCCCCTATCTCCAAGTATAGTTAAATCAACTGGTATCACAAAGCTCCTTGCTCGAGAGGGAAAATGAATAATTAAAATCAAGCGTTCGATCAAACACTAACATGGCAAACAAAAGGATTAAACAGTCTGGTAATATGATTATCAAGAACTCAACAAATTTCAACACTATCATAAATTTAGAATTATTAGATGCTTCTTTGTCTAATCTCTGAAACGGTAAAAGTTGTTTTGATTCTTTTTTATTTAATTCTGTTGGAAAAATAAAATAGATAGATTTTTTTTATTTTATTTTTTTTAATTTAAGACTAGCTACAGAATCGTGAGATTCTGTAGCCAGTCTATTTGAAAGTATTAGTTTGTATTGTTATCTAAAATTCGATTTCGTTTTATCATTTTTAGGAAAACAACAGTTTATGATGCTATTTTCAAGGAGAAGAAATCATGGATTAATGCGCTCCATAGCTTAGTAATTTCTCATTTTTGATAAAACAATGCCATTTATGTAATTATTTTTTGATGTAAGGACTCCTACAGGAGTGTTCCTTTGTTGTTCTATTTTTGTAAAGAAAACTTATTTTCAGGGATCATCCTCTATCTTGTATGATAAGAGGTTACTGATCCAAGACATGTTTAAATAGTAGTTGTTGTTTAGTGTTAAAGACAACTTTTTCTGGATTACAGGATGGACATATAATTTTTGAAGTGATATGGGAAATAAGTTCTCTATTGGCTTTAGACCTATGTGAATTGTACACTGTTTTTTTCATTGTTTTCTCCTATTATTTCTATGTTATGAAATGTCACATATGTTGATTTAGGTTTAGTATTTTCCTCATATGATGTTTTATATCGTTTATTATTAAATGATGTCTATCATATGTTGGTCTAGTTCCTACTTGTGATCAATCAATCATTTAGTTATTTTGAGTTTACTTCTGATATTAAATGATTGATAATATCGATACCCATGATTGAGATTTGTTCTGTCTTCAGCTATTGGTTATCTTGAGGTCACATGATTTTTAATTAGTTATCTTTCTACTGTTATAAATTCACTCCAAGAATCAAACACTTCTTTGAATTTCTTCAGGAAGCACCATTGTTTGTTTCTATTATAAGTTTCCCTTAAATACAGAACAAGCAGGAGATCATACAACACACAGAGAGGAACATAGTTTATTGTTGATCAGTTAGAGGTTAGTAGATATATTGTTTTCTTTATTTAAAGTTGTTTACATACGAAGGAACGATGATTGCATTAATTAGCTTTGTCTATTTTTGTGCCATTGTTTCAATTGTATTCGCTTAGTGTTTATTAATTTAATATCTTTAAACATTAGAAAGAGTTTTGTTCTTACTTTATCTTATTTAGAAACGCTATTACGGACATTCACTTTCACAAGATTTCAAGCAAACCTTGTAAATCGTATATAGATTGTTTATAATCACTTGTACATTCACATTTTTAGATAAACATTTTTAATTAGTATATCAATCGTTAGAATCATAGCTTTAGATTAGTTTATTTCTTCTTACTATTTTTAGGACCCTAGTTGGCTAACGGAGCCATTAAACCCGTTGGGTTAGATCATACCAAACAACTTGGGTTAATTAGACAACTCTGGTCTAGATCTAACCTTCCGCTTAAGTGACACACCGTCAACTCAAGGTAGTTCATTTCATTCCAATAAAATCTACTTTTAAATCTATAGATATTGGTGATGTTTTTATAAAAGAGATTTTCAAGTTGCATGGTATGCCCAAGACTATTATCTCCGACAGAGATGCAAAATTCACCTTGAATTTTTGGAAAGGCTTGTTTGTAGGCTTAGGAATGCAATTAACATTTAGTATGGCCTACCATTCTAAAAAATATGGTCCTACCGAAAGGGTAAATAGAGTGATGGAAGACATGTTGAGGATGCATGTCATGCATCAACACAAACGATGGGAAGAATATCTACCCGTGGTAGAGTTTGCCTACAACAAAGTTTATCTAGAATAATTGAAGATGAGTCCCTTTGAGGCTTTGTATGGTAGAAAACTTATAATTCCAACCTGTTGGGACAATCCAATGGATAGGATCACACTTGGAACAAACATGTTAAGATAAATGGAACAGACAATGATAGGAATAAGGTAGAATTTAAAAGTATCCCAGGATAGACAAATTTTTTATGTAGATAGCAATAGAAACTGTAAGGATTTTAAGGTGAGAGATCATGTGTGTCTCAGGGTAAAACCCAAAAAGATCTCCCTAAGAATGGGAACTTGTGTCAAGTTATCACTTTGCTATTATGGATAGTTTGAAGTCTTGGAAAGAGTAGGACTAGTGGAAAATACACTTTCCTTTCCACCTACTATTAGAGCTCACAATGTGTTCCAAGTGTCTTTGTTAAATAAACATATTCATAACTATAATCATGTTATTTATTGGATTGTGATACAAGTGGAACCAGAGGGAGAATTCCATCCCGAGCCCTAGCGCATCCTAGACATGAAAGAGACATTGCTTCGGAATGAAGCCATCGTGCAGGTCAAGGTGCAATGGAAGCACTTTGGAGCATATGAGGCCACTTGGGAACTATAATAAACCATGAGGATGGCATACTCATTTTTGTTTTCTATATACATTGTATATATGGGGCTAAAAACATTGAGGATGGTGTTTTCTCAAGGGTGGGGGGGGGATGTAACACCCTATTTTCTCCCAAGGCTATAATCATGTTTAAGACTTTATGTATTATGATTAATGAAGTTTGTAATTGTGTTTATGATTAATGAAAATACCAAACGGTTCACTGAGAAGGAAGCCTTGTAGTAATTTCCATGATACCATGAGTAGGACTGGTCGGGTGGAACTTGGAAGTTTTAATGAGGAAAAGAGGAAGCTTTACCAACAATCCATATTGCACCTACATTACTTGAATGCATAACTTGTCCAATGTACCCTGGTTGCGTTGCCTTGAACATAAGGAACCAATTAATGGTGCTCAAGTTGGGCAATTGAGCAGTTATAATTGCCATCTAAATTGGTACTTGGAGGAGTGAAGGGGCATTTGAAGTGTCAGCCAGGAGTGATTAGGGATTTTCCACTTCGATTTGGGAGCTTGACCCTAGAGCTTGCATCTGAAATAAGCCAGTGGGGGATCCCAAGGATAGAGAGAGTGTTACAACAGGGGAGAAGGAATAAGGAGGAAGGGGACATAAATATGAGGGAGACACAGATACTGGAAAAATAAGAAGAAGAAATACACAAATTTAGAAGACACACGGGAAGATAGGCATACGACACCCACAATTCACAACACACGGGGAAACACATAATATTTTTTCTAGAGATGAGTTGTAGACTCATAAACATATGGTAATGCATGTGAGTAGATAGGGCTCTCACATATAGATTTGAGATGTAGAAGAAACTGTAAAGTTTTCTTGAGGAAAATAGGAAGCTTTCCCAAGACTTGAATGGCCACCATGGAATATAGAATACCCATATCCAGATTGGAGCAAAAGAGGACTATGAACTGGTACTTGTTGGAAAGAAACTATCACTTGTAAGGGGAGGTCAACAAGGGATGGTGTAGCAGA
>JASDQU010880906.1:36162-54354 GCA_032191745.1 Picea mariana
ATATATATATATATATATATATATATATATATATATGTGGAGTTGATTGATTTTATATTTATTTAATGGAGGCTTTTCTCAAATATTTTTATTTCAAGAAAATGACACTAGTGTTGTTTGAAAAGTTATGTAGATGTAATTGTGTGAACATATACAGTTCTATACAAGCTGAATAAATCCATTTTAAACTTGGATCTATCAAGTATGTAGAGAGATAAAAAAATTTAAGGTAGTTATGCAGATTTAATTGTGTGAGTATATGTGGTTCTATATATAACCAACAAAGATACTCCTTCATACTTACGAGGTTGTAAAACACCTCATTACTTCCACTGCAAAAAGAAACCACAAATTTATTCTAAAAGTTGTAAATAATTAGTTTATTCTTCTACAAAGTGACATTTAATCTTCACAACATATTGTGAAAATGATTTAGCAATGCCTAGTTCAAGGCAATATCATTTCCTTCTTAGACACCTTCTTGAATGAAGTCAAGATATTTCAAACATATGATCATTGATAGTAAGTCAAAATGGACACTTTGAATGAATGAGGTAAGTAGATCTTGTTGAGGAAGTAAGAGAAGCAACACCATTGAGAAAAGTCAACAATTCTTTTTGTAATAGACAAATATTTTGCAGAATTTCTTTTGACCAAACATCTTAAACATTGTCAAAGGAGATTTTGATTGATTGGCAAAGTAGTAGTTGTTTTTTATGGAGATGATATCATAGACGTACAAGTGTTATATGAAGGCATTGTGGTGGCGTTTTTTCAGCTATCTGGTTGCTAAATATATTAAGAAATGGTATATTGTTTTAGTATTGAATCACCATCATTTTTTCTTGTAGTTTCATATCAAAGGTCACAGAGGAATCATTATGGGGTTCATATTTTATGTCAACAAAGCCTCCTTTAAATCGTGTACATCTTGCAGTCAAGTAAATTGATCTATTCCCAAGTCACGACATTTGCGACCTTAATTGAACAAGTCAAACATCAAAATCAATGAACAAAAACCACAAGTGTCGTCAGTGTGATAGTTGACAAGTAATATTTGTACTAATTGTCGTGTAAAAGTGTAACAAAAGAAAGGGTCAAAGTTCACACACACACACACACAATCATTGAATCTGACACATCTCTTCTCAAAGATAAGCTACCACCATTCTAGATGTGTCTGCTACGTTCATTCGCAAGAAGTTGATTATAATGAGGCTCCAAAAGCATTTTTAACATAAAGTAAAAATGAGAAAACCCTAAACATGCAAAACCCTAACCCTGGGTGATGAAATTCCAAAAGGTTTGTGGGCCCTGATGGAGGTAGTTGATACGTCAACTTCCCGAGGGCATAACTTTTACATACAAACTCTGTTTGGGGTGCTTGATACCTTGTGAGAAAGGTCTAGCCGAGGAAAACACATTCTTTTCGTCCTATCATCTGCCTTTACTTACTCTTTAGGCACTGCCGAGCCAAAAAAGCATCATTTAGGGCCTCAAAACGCCCCTGAAAGTTTGGGACCCGAAAAACTATAGAAAATTTGCAAACATGGGAAAATTGTACTTAGAGCCAGTGGAATAGGTGGGTGGACACTAATGTCCACCTAAATCAATTTGTGATTACTTTCTTGTTTTTAAAATTTTGTGCACTATTTATTTGCTTGTTTTTTGTAATTTTTTAATTACAAAGTGATTTAAGAATTAATCTATGCAATGTGGTGTGCAAATGAAATGGAACATAATATAATCTTGTGGGAGTGATGTAAAGAGCCAATTTGACATGAAACAAAGGACATGTATAGAGACTAGGGATAATATTCCACCAATTGTCATCAAGAAAAAACCTAGCACACACTTTGAGGATTAAGGATAGCCTAAAAATTACTGAGATAGTACCTTCTTCATATCAAAATGTTAGACATAAATCCAAGAGAGACGTTCAAAGTGTAGGGTAAATCAACAGATAAACTGTTACAAGGGAAGTGTCTCGAAGAGTGTGTACAAGTAAAATTCCCCATCAAGCCAAGAGATCCATCACATCAACCTATATTTATTTGACATGTGTGATGATGATGCCAAATGAATGATAATTAATGATATATGTGCATCTGATAGAAAAAGTATGGCTCAAAAACCATTATACTCCAGATGTAGCCTACTTGGGCAGGGTCTTCAACCTAGATCAAAATCCTTCTTCTTTATGAGGGGTAACACTCCCCATTAAAGAACCCTTTTGCAACACACTTGACCCCCTAACTCTCTCTTAGGCTCGCAAGATGTCAGATTTTTGTTTCCTTTGAAATTCATATCTTGGGTTCATACCCTTACTCAAATTTCATCTTTTGTGGCACACACAGGAGGATTGTTTCTTCATCATCTACGCTATGTGCAGTTGTGGCAAATATACAAACTTTCCACCCTTTATTCCCAACAAATTCATGATGGAATGCTACTACATGGACTAGAAAATAAACATCCTCGATCAAATTCTTCTGACTCACCTGGCCTGACCATATCGATGGTCAGTGGTGATTCAGGTTCCTTTCCCATCGGGAAGGTAGGTTACATCACCCTCCTTTCATTCATGATCGAACCTTTATGATGGCTCCACTCCCAACAAATCTAACGGTCTTCAGGCTAAGAATTCAATAGTTTAGATTTACTATACTCCTCGAGTTCATGTGATGGATAGCTCCTTGATCATTCTCTGCTTAACACTTGGCCTATGGGATCTACAAGAAAATATTTGGTTGTGATCATATCGGGTTACCTTACAATCAATTCAATGGTCTTCAGTCTCTCAAACATTCACAATAGGAAGTGTCCACTCTTCGGATCATGAGACTTCATGAATGGTTCTTCTCAATGATAAGTTCTTTGATGGATTCAATGATCCTTAGATCCTTGCATCCCATAATCAGAGATCAATAAGATCTCACAACATCTTAGTACTGAACCGACATACCACTTGACAAGGTTCCTTCTTTGGGATGGATCACCCCAGATCCAACGGTGCAAAACCCATTGGTTCCTACACCAACAAATCTATAGCTTTGGTTGTTCTCAAGTCCTCGACATCAAAAAATCCTCATGTGCCTCTTTCAAAACTTCCCAATATCCAATCTCATGATTGGCTTGTCAGCCTTATGCTTAGGGATCCTACGGTCTAGATCTCATCAGTCCATCCTTCGATAGATCAATGACTCACATCCTCTTGGAACTCTCATATCAGGAGTTCACAATAACTTCATATTTTGGGGTCTCCCTGAAGGTTTCACCTTCTGATAGACTTCTCCCAAAGCCTAAATATCCGACCAATGTTCGGGATATGATCTTTCCACAAAATCAACCATTGTTTTTCCTATGGGTTTAATTAATGGTTCCAACAGGGTTAAGGTGTAATTCTAGACTTGGTTGTTCCACAATATTTCTAGACGCCTTTCCTGCAAGGGTTTAACTCAACTCCTTCAAGCCCTCAACCACTTCCCAGAAAACAAGAATCAATCTACCTAGGTACCCAAATGATGGTTTCATATCCTACAAGATTTCCATTTCAAAGGACAGAGGAAAACACATGATTACTAGAATGCACTGTCCTTCCTCATCAAATCATAATAGTTACTTAATTCAACTGAGAACTTAACATTTAGTCAGCATAATCTGATCAATAACATTAACATAATATAGTCTATAACCATTATCAAACATTCAATAGACATTTCAAGTAAAAAACTTATTTGTTTAATGATATATTCAACCAACCAACTAATTGAGAGGAAATGCCTTTCCACCCAACCGTAGGATATTCTACACTTTTCCTTTCTACAATAAGCCACCTCTATGTCAGGCCATGATACCACCAAGGGGATCTCTTAGTTGACTGTTAAGTCAAGGAATGGATCGGGAAGGTTACTCTCCTTCACTCCGCTAGCAATAGTAGAAGTTTCCCTCTTCCTACTGAGCTCAAGACCTCCACGAGTTTATTTGGCACCTTCCCAACTAGAATTCCTTTATGTAAGGGAGTTCCTTCTCTGCTACACCATCCCTTTTTGACCTCCTTTTACAAGTGTTAGTTTCTTTCCAGCAAGTACCAGGTCATAGTCCTCTTTTGCTCCAATCTGGATATGGGTATTCTCTATTCCATGGTGGCCATTCAAGTCTTGGGAAAGCTTCCTATTTTCCTCAAGAAAAATTTCCAATTTCTTCTACATCTCAGATCTATATGTGAGAGCCCTATCTACTCACATGCATTACCATATGTTTATGAGTCTACAACTCATCTCTAGAAAAAATATTATGTGTTTCCCTATGTGTTGTAAATTGTGGGTGTCGCATGCCTATCTTCCCATGTGTCTTCTAAATTTGTGTATTTCTTATTCTTCTTTTTCCAGTATCTGTGTCTCCCTTATATTTATGTCCCCTTCCTCCTTATTCCTTCTCCTCTGTTGTAACACTCTCTCTATCCTTGGGATCCCCCACTGGCTTATTTCAGACGCAAGCTCCAGGGTCAAGCTCCCAAATCAAAGTGGAGAATCCCTAATCACTCCTGGCTGACACTTCAAATGCCCCTTCACTCCTCCAAGTACCAATTTAGATTGCAATTATAACTGCTCAATTTCCCAACTTGAGCACCATTAATTGGTTCCTTGTGTTCAAGGCAACCAGGGTACATTGGAAAAGTTATGCATTCAAGTCATGTAGGTGCAATATGGATTGTTGGGAAAGCTTCCTCTTTTCCTCATTAAAACTTCCAAGTTCCACCCCACCAATCCTACTCATGGTATCATGGAAATTACTACAAGGCTTCGTTCTTAGTGAACCGTTTGGTGTTTTCATTAATCATAAACACAATTACAAACTTCATTAATCACAATACATAAAGTCTTAAACATGATTATAGCCTTGGGAGAAAATAGGGTGTTGCATCCCCCCTCCACCCCCCTTGAGAAAACACCATCCTCAATTTTTTTAGCACCATATATACAATGTATATAGAAAAAAAAAATGAGTATGCCATCCTCATGGTTTATTGTAGTTCCCAAGTGGCCTCATATGCTCCAAAGTGTTTCCATTGCACCTTGACCTGCACGATGTCTTCGTTTCGAAGCAATGTCTCTTTCATGTCCAGGGTGTGCTAGGGCTTGGGATGGAATTCTCCCTTTGGTTCCACTTGTATCAAAATCCAATAAATAACATGAATATGTTTATTTAACAAAGACACTTGGAACACATTGTGAGCTCTAATAGTAGGTGGAAAGGAAAGTGTATTTTCCACTAGTCCTACTCTTTCCAAGACTTCAAACTATCCATAATAGCGAAGTGCTAACTTGGCAGAAGTTCCCATTCTTAGGGAGATCCTTTTCGGTTTTACCCTAAGATACACATGATCTCTCACCTTAAAATCCTTACAGTTTCTATTGCTATCTACATAAAAAAATTGTCTATCTTGGGCTACTTTTAAATTCTGCCTTATTCCTATCACTGTCTATTCCATTTATCTTAACATGTTTGTTCCAAGTGTGATCCTATCCATTGGATTGTCCCAACAGGTTGGAATTATAAGTTTTCTTCCATACAAAGCCTCAAAGGGACTCATCTTCAATTATTGTTGATAAACTTTGTTGTAGGCAAACTCTACCATGGGTAGATATTCTTCCCATCGTTTGTGTTGATGCATGACATGCATCATCAACATGTCTTCCATCACTCTATTTACCTTTTCGGTAGGACCATATTTTTTAGAATGGTAGGCCATGCTAACTGTTAATTGCATTTCTAAGCCTGCAAACAATCCTTTCCAAAAATTCAAGGTGAATTTTGCATCTCTGTCGGAGATAATAGTCTTGGGCATACCATGCAACTTGAAAATCTCTTTTATAAAAACATCACCAACATCTATAGATTTAAAAGTAGATTTTATTGGAATGAAATGAACTACCTTGAGTTGACGGTGTGTAACTTAAGCGGAAGGTTAGATCTGGACTGGGGTTTTCTAATTAACCCAAGTTATTTGGTATGATCTAACCCTATGGGTGTAATGGCTCTGTTAGCCAACTAGGGTCCTAAAAATAGTAAGAAGAAATAAACTAATCTAAAGCTATGATTCTAACGATTGATATACTAACTACAAATGTTTATCTAAAAATGTGAATGTACAAATGATTATAAACAATCTATATATGGTTTACAAGGTTTGCTTGAAATCTTGCGAAAGTAAATGTTCGTAATAGTGTTTCTAAATAAGATAAAGTAAGAACAAAACTCTTTCTAATGTTTAAAGATATTAAATTAATAAATACTAAGCGAATACGATTGAAACAATGACACAAAAATAGACAAAGCTAATTAATGCAATCATCGTTCCTTCGTATGTAAACAACTTTAAATAAAGAAAACAATATATCTACTAACCTCTAAATGATCAACATTAAACTATGTTCCTCTCTCTGCATTGTATGATCTCCTGCTTGTTCTGTATTTAAGGGAAACTTATAACAGAAACAAACAATGGTGCTTCCTGAAGAAATTCAAAGAAGTGCTTGATTCTTGGAGTGAATTTATAACAACAGAAAGATAACTGATTAAAAATCATGTGACCTCAAGATAACCAATAGTTGAAGACGAAAGAAATCTCAATCTTGGGTATCGATATTATCAATCATTTAATATCAGAAGTAAACTCAAAATAACTAAATGATTGATTGATCACAAGTAGGAACTAGACCAACAGATGATAGGCATCATTTAATAATAAATGATATAAAACATCATATGAGGAAAATACTAAATCTAAATCAACATAAGTGACATTTCATAACATAGAAATAATAGGAGAAAACAATGAAAAAAACAGTGTACAATTCACATAGGTCTAAAGCCAATAGAGAACTTCTTTCCCATATCACTTCAAAAATTATATGTCCATCCTGTAATCCAGAAAAAGTTGTCTTTAACACTAAACAACAACTACTATTTAAACATGTCTTGGATCATTAACCTCTTATCATACAAGATAGAGGATGATCCTTGAAAATAAGTTTGCTTTACAAAAATAGAACAACAAAGGAACACTCCTGTAGGAGTCCTTACATCAAAAAATAATTACATAAATGGCATTGTTTTATCAAAAATGAGAAATTACTAAGCTGTGGAGCACATTAATCCTTGATTTCTTCTCCTTGAAAATAGCATCATAAACTGTTGTTTCCTAAAAATGATAAAACGAAATCAAGTTTTAGATAGCAATACAAACTAATACTTTCAAATAGACTGGCTACAGAATCTCACGATTCTGTAGCTAGTCTTAAATTAAAAATAAATAAAAATAAAAATAAAAATCTATCTATTTTATTTTTCCAACAGAATTAAATCAGAAAGAATCAAAACAACTTTTACCGTTTCAGAGATTAGACAAAGAAGCATATGATAATTCTGAATTTATGATAGTGTTGAAATTCGTTGAGTTATTGATAATCACATTACCAGACTGTTTAATCCTTTTGTTTGCCATGTCATCGTTCGATCGAACGCTTGATTTTAATTCTTCATTTTCCCTCTCGAGCAAGAAGCTTTGTGCTACCAGTTGGTTTAACTGTACTTGGAGATAGGGGATATCCCTATAGTATCTCTCAACCCAATCAAGATAGTTTTCATAGTGAATTGGTTCTATGGTAGGTAGAGGTAGAGTTTGTTTCGCAGAGGGCGCTTTGGTTTGTTTTGTAACTTGCTTCAGATCGTTTTGTATACCAGAGAAGCCTTATTGATTCTTTAGGAACGATGGGAGATTAGAAACAAAATTGTACTGTATAGCGTCAGTATTGACATCATTTCCTAGAAACTGGTCATCTAGATATTCTCAGGCAAGAAATTTATCAATCTCATCCTTGGACAAGTAATCATCGACCTTGATCACTGGGATCGAGCTCATATGATCTTACTGGCGATTTCTCAAACTTTTGGATATAAGCCTGCCTAATCTCTTGTTTGAAAATTTTTAATCTAAATTACTCTGTTCCTTAAGTTTGTGATTTTTCTTGACAACCGATTCATTTGGGACAACCCGAATAGGCTCATAAGTAGGAACAGAATAAACCCTATCCTTTAACACATATAAAACCTCCTCTAACGATTTTATGGGCATGAAATAACATCGTGGATTTTTGCCCAATGGGTTCTGAATAGCAACAAAGGTTTGATCTGTGGTCACATGGTCTTCTTGTGGATCAACACATAGGTTTTCGATAGCAGGGTTAGATACACAGGGGCTGGGTTTTTTATTGATATGCAGAGACGATTCTACTGCATTCTCGGGTAGGGTGAAATTATTTCTAAACAATAAATCTTCCCAAGTATCCCCAGTCTTAGATAGATGCCAAATCACAAGGATTCGAATAAGACCATGGTTGAAAAGGCTCGATAGGGGGTTTAACCTCTATCTCTGATAAAGCTTAGACATTTTATGTAGACTCATGAATAGATAGAAAGGCATATTTAACTTGAACCTATGAAAACCATCAGCAAGCGGATGTGATACAAGAACACTAAGCCATATATACCTTCATAAGTTATGAATTTCTTAAGAATTAGAAGCAGTTCGTGCCATCGGGGTTTGAAGAGAGTAACCGGTGTACCTTTTGGGAAGCACTTCAATTTCTTAGAGAGAATGAGCAAATTCCAGGGCACCCCTTCGATTTTGGCATTTTTGAACCATCGTTCTCCCTCCTGGGATAGTCCTGTAACTTGTGCTATGGAATCCTTGGTCACTTCGATTTGCAGATCCCCAATCTTAGCCTTGAAGCCATCAAAAGACTGAGTGAAAGCCTGGTCCATAGCAAGGTTATAACCCTCAAACCGTCTAATGAAAATGTCCCATCCATGTACCACAATATCGCTTATGACATCATCATGAGCGAGGAGGGATTGCAAACCATTGGGTTCAATTCTTACCATGGGAGCCATGGATACTATCGCATAGACACAACAAAGGCATCGAGAGGTAGGTTGTTTTCTCTGACACACAAACAACAGTAAGAGGTCTGCAAAAATGTGAGAGGCCCGATACCTAAAGAATTGAGAGGCTACCATAACTAACAATTTGAGATTTGAGTGGGTAAGAACCAGAGGACACGCAGGATAGTAAACCATTCTGGGAAATGAATACTAAACTCAAACACCACTACTTACCTCCTTGAACAATGAATGTGAGCCTAAGTTATGCAGTACAAAAGGGTGATGTGGAATGCAAGTATGTCAGTCTTGTACCAGGGTGATAAGATCGTGATATGACTGGTAAGAGAAAGATTCATATTTCAAATTTAACCCAAGGTTCTACGCAGTCAAGCATATATCAAATGTAAAAATCATATAATAAAAAATAAAATCGACTAAATCATATCTCCCAAAGTGGATTAATCAAGTGTTATGATAATGAATCAACGAATGAAAAAAATATAGGCTTACAAGTTTTTAAGTTTATAAAAATATGGTTTCCCTTTAGGTGTAATCCCCTTTGCAAAAGAAACAAAGAAATCACAAACTGTCTTATGATTACTCAAGCCAATTTTTTTTTCTAATTTCATGCTTTCAGTCATGAAATTAAACAAAACAAACGATTGATTAAAAACGACAAAACTCTTATACTTAGTTAGGCCAATGAATCTCCCCAAAATCAAAAGACATGAAAGTTTGTAAGGAGAAGGAGGTAGCTACATAAACATTTATCCCTTGGCGATGACATTTTATCATGATAAAATTTGACAAGAGTTGTTGGCTGCTAACAATGGCGTCACACTGGGCGAAGCAGTTATTTCTGCATCACCAAAAATTTATATCAGGGGAAAAGACGACTTAACAATAAATTTTAGAAACAGTTAAAGACAGATCAAGAATTTCGACAATAACTCAGAAAAAATAACACAGTCATAGTATTGGATGAAGTTCTGTCCAAAAATTGTAAGCCAGTATCTCGTGTTGATCACAGGGGTAGCGATGTTTATACAGATGACTCCAATACCGTTGACAGGGCCATTGCTGCCAGCAGGCATCCATAGCCTCGACAGGGATGTCATTTAACCCACTCTAGTACTTCTATCCCATTCAAGAGTTGTCCATTTATGATAAAATCATCCTAACACCTAATCAATTTAAAAAACATACCTGAGGATCTTCGAAACCCGACATTGCTTTGTTTCCAGTAGGCATGTTCAGTACCCTGACGAAGTTGTATTGGTATCATGTGTGCATTTACCCACTACTAGTAGACTTGTTCAGTGTCCCGACGGTTTTACACACAATTCCCACACATTACAATGCTTCCAACTCTCTAAAATTTGTTTATAAATTTCCAAAAACTTCATGATATTAAGAGAGCGGGGTGATACTGAAGATCTCACAGTTTGGTAATGAAAGGATTGATCATTTAAGAATTATTGTTCTGTTCTGATGACTTTCATCATACTTTGGACAATTAGATTTCAGTTAATAAATCATATCTGGGATGGGGAAACACATTGAGTTGTTCTCATTAAAATAGGGATGACATTAGAAGTTTTTTAAGGATAATCGTGTTTTCCTGTGATTTTAATGAGAAACTAGAAACAATAATTGGACAAAAACTTACTTCCACGTGATATGAGCTTAGCACTTATTGTTCAGGTGCTTGAATGTTATCAACTGCTACTAATGAACAAAAATTCTGATTCCCTTCAATAACGAATGGTGATCCAGAAATAATCATCTAGAAAACAAATCAAAATCAAACAAAATGAAAAGAACCAAAAACAAAAACAAAAAATAAAATTAAAAAAAATTACAAAAGGGTGGATCTGAATTCATCAAGCGGAATATCTCTTGAGAGCCTGACCATTCACTAGGAAAGTGTCCGACTGTCCCTCCAAGTTATGCAGACGAAAATAGCTGGGACCCAATTTTTTAGAAATTACAAATGGTCCTAGCCACAGGTTTTGGAACTTGGTATGTTCTCCTTTACTCTCATGTGATTTGTCCCATTTGAGGACCAAATCCCCTACATTAAAATTCCTTTCAGAGGATGAACTTGTATCAAACCAACTCTTCACAATTTACTGGTGCTGATCAAGTTTCTATTTTGCTTGTGTTCTTACCCCTTCTAATTTTAATAAAACGTTTATTTGGTTTTCTAGAGGAGGACATTCCTCTTCTTGAACTTTCTGCGATAATTGTAGAGAAGGAAGAAAGACATGTTGGGGGGGGTGGGGGGGGTGGATGGCTTCTCTTCCGTAAATGAGGAAGAAAAGAGAATTACCAATGGAGGCTTTTGGAGTTACCCTATCACCCCAAAGTGCTTTGTAAAGTGCATTGTGCCAATTCTTGTGGTTTTCTGACATTGTTCTTTTTATAATCTTGATCATATTCTTGTTTGTTGACTCAACTAGACCGTTCCCTTGAGGGTAATAGTTGGCATAGTACTTTAGTTTAATCCCTTTTTCCAGAGAGAAAACATTCATATCTAGGGAAGAAAAATAAGAAGCATTGTAAAAAACTAGACATTCAGGAATTCTAAATCGAGTGATAATATGGGAGTTCAGAAATGACACTACCTAATTTGTATTGACCACTATTAATGGGAAAGCTTCAAACCATCTTGTAAAATATTCTATTGTCGTGAGAATGTACTTCTGTTGTTGCGAGGAAGGGGGATTGATTGGTACTATAATGTATAGGCCCCATTTCCAAAAAGGTGCATCTACCATAACATGTTGCAAAGGAAAAGTTGCCTTTTTCACCCGTCTTGCATCCTTTTGATAGATTATACATTTGCGAGACAACATATGTGAATCCTTAAACAAGGTAGGCCAATAGTAGCCATCCCTTAGCACTTTGTGGGTAGTGGTATCTCCACCAAAATGACCACCGACATCACCGGAATGAAGTTCAACCAACACTTTTTCAGACTCCTCTTTTTCTAAACAAAGCAGAAAAACACCATCAAAGTTCTTTCAAAATAATATATCATTGATTAATTGGAAAGATGCATATTTAAGCCTAAGTGCTCTTCTATTTTTGGGATCAATATTGTGAGGAGCAAATCTGTGCAATAAATAAAATATGATATTCTCATACCATGAATTGGGCACAATTTGTGTACAGTTGATCTGTTTTTCATCATCTTGATTTACAATTGATGTATTTATTTGACTTTCTAATTTATCAACTAAATCAAACACCAATTTACAAAGGCCTTGACCTCTAACAATTTGGGCAGGTACTATTTCAAGGTCATATTCCTGAAGTGATGTCATCCAATTTTCCCTTTTTTCTCCCAGCTCTTACTGTACTAATAGATTTCTCACAACAGGGTAAGGAACAACAATTTTTGTCCTGGATTTCAACAGGTATGATATGAAATGTTTCACAGCGTTAAAAACAACATACGCCTATTGATCTACTGCGGGGTAATTTAGTTTTTCTCCTTTAAAGGAAGAGATCATAAATGCGATGGGTATCTCATTGCTTTCTGCATTTTTCTATGCGAGTACAACGACATAAGACCTGTCAGATGCAAAAGTATATAATGTAAAATCTTGGGAAAAATCAGGGCTCATTAGGGAAGGTGCCTCGATTATGGATTTTCTCATTGAATCAAAAGCTTGACTCTCTTGTGGTCCCCATCTATATAAAACATCCTTTTTAATCAGATTTTGTAGAGGTTTAACCATTTCAGAAAAACTCAGGACAAATCATCTAACAAAATTTATTTTACCCAAAAAGGATTACATGGCCTTTTTGGAAGAAGTAGGGGGAAGGTTGGCAATGGCTTGGGTTATTTCAAGATCAATTATCATTCCCTCTTTGGAAACTATAAACCCAAGCAATTTCCCTTGTTCTACTACAAAGACTAATTTTTTCGAATTGAGTGAAATGTCGAAATTGCGACATAGTTCTAACACAGCCCTAAGGTGAGACAGGTGATCTTTCTTGTTTTTGGAAAAGACAGTGACATCGTCTAGATAGACCACAACTGATTGGTTGATGAGGCCATGAAAAACAATGTCCATTGCTCTCTGAAAAGTGGCACCGACATTTATCAGTCCAAAAGGAATATTTCTGTAGGCGTAAGTGCCCCACCGGGTACAAAAGGTGGTTTTAATATGATATGAAGGGGACATAAGGACCTGGTTATATCCTGAGAAACCATATAATAAAGATAGTCTTTCAGAACCAGACACTTGTTGCATAATTTGTTCCATTGAAGGAACAAGGTAGTTGTCTTTATCAGATGCTCGGTTCAAATTTTGAAAATCGACACAAAGTCAAATTTCTCCACTCTTCTTCCTTACAGGGACTAAGTTAGATACCCATTGAGTATGCCTAACTAGAAAAATTATATTTGCAGTAAGTAATTTATTTAGTTCCTTTTTTACGGTAGGTTCCAATTTAGGATTCATCTTCCTCAATTTTTGTTGGAAAGGTTGAGTTCGAGGTTTCATAGGAATTATGTGTTGTGTAATGTTTGGGTTGAAAGTCTTTAAATCATCATACATCCAAGAAAATACATCTTTAAATTATTTGAATAATTTTATAAAAGTAGACCTTACTTGTTCAGAACACCCTTCTCCTAGATTGATATTTTGAGGATTATCTCGTGTTCCTAAATTCACAGTTTTGTACAACAAAGAGGAACTATTTGTTTTGCAATTGACTACCCCTCTAAACTTGTCATGTAGGTCATAAAATTTCTCTAATCTCACAACATATTTGGGGATAGAGTTTACCAGCTCGGATGATGATTCTGGAGATCGAGGATCGGATATTACCGTGAAATCTCAGAGATTCTCGTCATGAGTGCTTTCATCAATAACTGCATCCTGGAAGGTGTCTTCCATATGAAAAAAATTGATGATCTGTTGATCATCATCAAATACTCTCCAGTTTGTGATGTTGTCAGCAATCGATGGCCTGAATAACAATTCAACCGAGAACGCGTTAGGAGAAAGACCTTCAACATGAAACAATTTAGAAGCAACATTGGCTAGTAAATCAACTTCTGAATTACTCATCCTACAAATGGAATTTATATTAAATGCTAGAAATTTGTGCATTAAACCCCATACCTCGGTTTGGTAATTCTCCAAATGCGGTGACAAACAATGTATTGTATTTCTTACCTGTTTGACTACTATTTCTAAATCACCAAATACTACCAAATTTTGCACATCCATGTCCAGTGCCTTTCTTAGTCCCTGCAGAAGTGTTTCATACTTTGTTGTGTTGTTATTACATTCAAACTCTAATCGAAAAACAATAAATGTTTTATTACCTGTGGGATCGATGAGCACACAACCAGCACCTGCCCTTTCTCGAGAATTGGATCCATCAAAATATAAGGACCAGATTTGTGCATCATTAGAAATATTTGGCGTACTTGGAAAATATGGTGCATGGGTATAGGTTGTTACTTCAAATTATTGTTCTGGGTTAGTGATAGAGGAAATTTCAGTCATGAAATTACCAAAAAAACTATTCATTCCCTATGTTTCAATTGAATTTTCAACAGTAACAAAAGGTGCATTTGGGTCATTCAGATCTGCCACAGTGTACTTAAGGTAATGTTCTTTGTTTATTCTGATCTTGTTGGGTTGTCCATTTTCTGGCAACCATAAATGAGACTAGTCTATAGAAAAATAGCCATGTAATTGTTCTGATCAATCTCTACTAAAAGATAGACCATAAACTTCAGGAATGTCAACAACAATAATGTCAATTACTTGATGAACTTTGGGATTGAACGATAATCTTATTAACACGTTTTTGAATTCACCAATAACTTTAACATTAATTTGATCTAACTGGATGATCTTTAATTCAAAAGGTTTTACTTCAGCGTTAATTTTTTGGCATACAAAGAGAGGCATCACATTTGATGATGTGCCAGAGTCAACCATACAGTTGTGCACATTTCTTTTAAAAATTTCAAAGGTTAATAAAAAGGGAGGCACATTTTTTCATGTAGAAACAACATAATTCTGTTGATTTTTTATTGTTGTACCTGAAACAATTTTATCCAAGTTTCCTACAGTTTTTTCTAATGAGCCCCTTTTATCTTGGTTTTCAAGTGAATTTTTACTTGAGACATCTTTAGCTTTGTTTAAATCAGTTTATACTGATTTCTTGCTGATAACATCATTTTTCTTACTATTTTCAGCTATGCTTTGGAGCATTTTTTGCAGGATAAGTGTGTATCCCTATTAACTTAAGGGAGTGTCTATGAAAGAGGAATTGGTCTGGTGACCATTTTTTGAAAAGGGAGAGCATGTGCAACTCTCTAGTTTTGAAGGGAATTGAGAACCAAATTTGTTTTTGGGTACAAGAATTGTTGGGCAACGGTTTTCTAATCAACCTAATAAACGAAGTTGTAGAAATATGGAGTGATTGAGTGAGCAATCACAACAACCTCCCTTGCTTGGTGGATAGAAAAATAATCTTCCATAATTCTTGTGGGAGGAGGAGAGTGACCTTTGTCCCTAGCTGTTGTTGAATAGAAGGAATAATTTTGGGTGTAATGGTTAAGGTTTCTCTACATTTACAACCTATCTTTTTTTTAATGAGAATAGGAAAAACAACTAGAACCTCTACAAAAAATTTTAAAAAGAAAGAAATGGACTTTCTTCTCAAGACTAATTATGATCTAAAGATTCTATGGAGTTCTGTATTAAAATACTTAGTAAGTCACATACTTCAAAATTGTATTTGGGATTTAAGGAAATAGTCCAAATGCTATTGGACATTAAAGTTCATTATAAATGAGGTAAAATGGTTAATGAAATGTTAATCCTGAATGTGGTAAAGGAAGTGTTGGGGCACTTCTAGATGATCAATGGGTCAGGTTGACACCCATAGGTGGATGGTATCCATATAAGGTATAGCTTGGAATGCTCAAGTGGTAGTGAGAGGGAATCTAGAAAAGGATTCCCTTGATAAAAGGTATGTTAACTAAAAATGGTTTGAGGCATGAAAAAGAAGCTTGATAAGTTGTATTGTTTCCATGGGAACTGTTGGAATTTCCAAGATAGTATTTATGGGTTGTTGAATAATTTTATAGTAGTTGAGGCAAGAATTCCTTCTTGCTGGTTGTTGTCATATGGAAAGGGGGACATACTTATGATTATGTATGTTAAACTTTCCATTTGGATATCCAGTGAAAGTCCACAATATCTCAACAGAGAGGGGAGCTAAGTGTTGAGTATATCTATGAGACTTGTCATAAGAATGGTAGTTGTAATGTTCCCAAGGCCGAGCCCTGTTGTAAATCATGTCTATGAAGTATACAGCTTGTTTATGAACTGCAATTCAAGTTTATAAGGCTGGTGAGCCAAGTTATATAAGCTAGTGGGCTTACGTGTTATTAGGCCAGGAAGCCTAAGTGTTGAAGGCTAGGAGCCTGATTTTTGTACATGTAATTATGCACAGTATTAATACAAAACATCTCTGCGTGTGGACCGACCACGATGAATGAGTGATGGGGGACTAAGCTTCCACAAAACCTGGGTAATGGATTGGGCGTTGTAAGGTTGGAAAGAGAGGCTAAGTGTGGAGCCTAAGGGCTTAAGTCCTTGGGAATAAAATTTTAATATTATCCCAAAAGCCATGTGAAATCTATGTTTTGTCCTAAGTTCCTGGGCAGGGATGCATGGAGCTTCATGGGCAACATGTGTCGACCCAGGCGCATGCAATTTAACCCAGGAAATGAGCCGTGTTGGGGGTTATCTTTCCATTCCGTCGACTGTTGCGTAGGAGTTGGGTGGGAATTCCTCCAACCATCACCTGAATCTGGGGTTTGACCTTCCAATTCCT
Organism: Picea mariana; assembly: GCA_032191745.1. Taxonomy (NCBI): domain Eukaryota; kingdom Viridiplantae; phylum Streptophyta; class Pinopsida; order Pinales; family Pinaceae; genus Picea; species Picea mariana. Next base: position 52,993 of record JASDQU010880906.1, read on the forward strand.
CCATCCTCCATCTGTACGTGTTTGGCCTCTGTGATTGAACCTCTGTACACCTTACGCATCTCTGAAACCAAAGAGGTGAGTTTGTTCCTTATTCCTGGTTGGGAGAACTGAATGCTCCGTAATTACTGAGTCGTGCATCCTGTGTTGCTTGTCGGAAAGCTTAACGCATCCTGTAATCGTAGAGCCACGCTATGCTTTAGCACTGATCATTTCCGTTTCGGGTGTCCATACCCATTTTCCTAATTGACTATTGTGGCCACGTAGTGCTAGACTACGTGTGGCTTGCTGGCCAGTGTGAGGGAGGTGATTGTTGTTGAAGAGGCAGGTTACCCAGTGTGTGATCGACTCTCTCCAGGTGAGAGAGTGCGTGAAGGAAGTGAGAAATCCTGGAAGGAGTCCTGTAGCTGCCACAGAGCTCGGAGACTTCTGGTCTGGTCTGTTGCTAAAGCCCAAGGGAAGGGAGGTTAGCAGCCGATGGACTGTCTTGGTGACAGTGAAGGTGTATACTCCTGGGGTGGGACAAACATGTGGGGAATGAGAGTCTATGGGCAGTGGGCATAAGTGGATCTTGGGAGAGAATCCTTCTCCTGTGACTGTGTGTCTTCCTGTATTCCATGCCTAGCCTACGAATCCCTACCCGGTGGAGCTTAGTCCCAGCTCGGGGGTGACCTACTGTTGAGAGTGATGAGCAGCGCGGTCTAAGACTGGGAGGTTTGTGGGAGCTCTACATGTAGTTGGTGAATTACATCCAGTCTAAAAGATAAGTATATATATGCATATAATTTCAATTAAATATGCATGTCTGTGATTCTAGCAATGTTTACATGTATTTCGCTGTATTCGTGAATTATTGTTAATGTCGTGGATTATGTATGTTAACGGTATTAATGTGATTACGCTGTGTTTAACCGTAATTAAGCAATTGTATTTCATAAGAATGCATAATATGTTACAATAGTGTTTTTTCGCGTAGTAATGTTGGCCCGACCATGGGGTTGATGGTCGAGAACGTTACAGTAGTAATATCCTTGGGCGAAGGATCTGGAAGTATGACATATCCATGTGTACGAATGACATGGAAAAGGTGCAAGCAATGAGCTTACATGATGAATGTTTAGCTATGTTTGTATATGCTTGAGTGCATGTATTTAATGCATTGTAATTTTGCTTGATATGAATACTAATATTAAGACCAACTAGATATGAATGGATGATATTAAATGTGCAAGTGATACACATGTATGATGTATGAGTATATGTATACTAAAGGCACGATGTGACTGCCTGAATGAGTGAAATGTAAGACAAGAATTGCACTTGCCAATATTGAATGAATACCATAGATGCAAGGTTGAATCTATT